>SMSQ01019799.1:13828-45380 GCA_019453375.1 Ctenoplectra terminalis | reverse complement strand
TCACAGTTTCCAATCTAATATAACACGTTCCGTGCCAAGCCGTTTTTGCCCGACTTGTCGTACAGGCCGTTTGATGTTTTGACTAAAGACTGATATATTATCACGCAATATTTCATTACATCATAAGTAATTAGCTTGTTTAGAGTAGTTATCACATCGTGTACCGTTTATGGTATTATGTACGAATGAAATGAACAAATTGGTTTTTAGAAATGTCACGACGTTGGTTGAAGGTTAAATAATTTTGGGTAGAACTGAATTAATAGCTCAGGTTACTTGAAAATTTACTGTTAAATATTTTTTTAAACTATTAGTCGTATGCAACCAAGTAGTTGCAATATATCGAACTCTATCACTGTGTATTTAATTTAAATTAATATGTAGGTGGAAAATGTGTGTGTGTGTGTGTGAGAGAGAGAGAGAGAGAGACCTCTCATAAAACCTAGATCTTAAGTTTTCGGCCGCACCAATACGATGGAACCCCGTTTCCTATTCGTTCGGCCTTTAGCCGAAAAATCATATAAAAGAGCCGAGGAAACATAGTTTTAGTCAGATATAGATAGAGATATGGAGATATAGATATAAAATTAGAGAGAGAGTTACAGAGTTTAAGTCAACCACTGTAAAAAGCATTTTAAATATATACTACTATTCCTACAAATATATTTATTTTAAATTTAATATATATTAGGTTGTCCGAAAAGTTTCTTTCGTTTTATTAATAAGTAATAGGTACATAATATTTTATGTTTTGCAATGTATTATAATTTTATATAGGATTCATTTTGCACTATTTTTTTCCTCCATCTCTGATTTAATAAATAAGGCTGAACGTTTATTTAAACATTGCTAATCGAAACCACTGCGTGAAGATAACGGGAGAAACTTTCGGGACAATCTAATATTAAATTAATTATAATGTGTATATTTAAATGTGACGCATCATTTAGGGAACTCTTCCTGTTACTTTCAATCATTTAGATACTTAGGTGATATCTCTATAGTGGATATCACTAATTGTAAGCCAGGTTTCCTAATCATTGAGCAAAGAAAAATTTTATCTGTCTTCTTAACCCTTTAATTGCGTGTGTGGTTTATAAACCACATTAATTTTATATTACCGAATTGATATTCTGTTATAAAATATTTTTTTTATTGTATTTATTTTATTTTTATTTTAGTGGTATATAAGTCACAGCCGCTATTTGATATTAGCAAAAATTAACAGGTTGTTTATATACCACACCCGCCTCTGTCTTTAATCTAAATATTTAATTCATAAACCACACTCACAATTAAAGAGTGAAAATACTTCGTGCAAATTGGTTGTTCAATTTATTTGAACGGACTTTTAGCATAATTCCTCGCCTCGCGATATTGTATCATAGTCTGTTGACACCTATCATAGTTCGGATGTCTCAAAGGGCAATTTAAATTCGCAATAAAGTTTCATTTTCACTCCAATTACAGTTTTATTGATTACTTTCACAACTGCTAGAATACGTATAACGAACGTTCTTTGATATACGTGAGTAACTTTTTTTTGATAGACGCATAGGTTTAACCTTTTCACGGTATAATAAAATGACAAGGAATACAGAAAAAAAAAACATTTTAAAAAATATTTCCTTTTTATCATCAAACATTTTTACATTTTCGATACCTGGTATGAAAAATAGGTAGTTTCATCTGTTTACGCGTAATTTTATGCGTAACAAAATTTAACGTATGAAATTTACAGTACCGTATTTGAAGCTCTGTCTGAGTCTCTCTAACACCTTTCGCAAAAGAATACTATTCTCCGAATATTATTCCAAAAAATACAATCACCCAATACGAACCGTTTCAATTCCGATAAAATTAAATCATCCCGCGTATGGACACAAGGGGAACGAGTCCACCGTGCAATATTCCTATCGTTAATCTCGAAGAAGCGCGTCAGCGTTCGTGCGGGATCATTCGAAAAGGGTCTCCCATCGTGGCCCGTTCCTTTGTTTACGCGCGTATGAATTACGAGGCGTTGCATAAATCACCGAATAATACCTGACAAATCCAGCGGCGATAAATAATGGAACGGCCAGCAAGTAAGCTACCGTGGTCCACGTGAACTCTGTCAGTCCGCGTCGGTTAATATCCCTGACGCGTACGTTTACGCGCCATTTGCCCGCCGATTTACAACTGGGGCCCGCTAGAAATTGGACGTCGCGTTAACAGATTCCGGTTATCCTTGCCTGTCCTTGCTCTGCGAGAAAAGACGCTGCCTTGGACGATCGGCAGAGGTCCAGGGAGTAAAAGCGATCGGTGTTCAGAGCGGTAGGCAACGAGGAGGAAGAAGAAAGCCAGGACGAGGTTAAGAGAAGAGGCGGTGAACACGAGCAGGAGGCAATGGATATACGATGGAAGAAGAGAAACGCTGGTAAGAGAAAGAAGAGGAAGAAGGGTGGTTGAAAAAGAGGATGCTGAAGGGGACGAAGAGGGAGAGGAAGAAGCGGTAGAAGACGAGGGTATTGTTAGGAAGGCGGGCGAAGGGCGGCTGGGTTCTGTCACGTTTCGCATTGCACGCACCAGAACTTTCTGCGGAGCTTGCCGAGGATCTACTCGTTCGACTCCCTCGTGAACTGATCACAAGCGCGATCTTGCCGTCCCTGGACGCCGCGGAAGATCACGACTTCGACGTGATCCGTCGTGACGACTATATCCCCCTCTCCGGCTGCCGATATTATTATTATATCCTCCCAGAGCCACGTACAGAACGAACATTCCTTGAACGTATCTGATGCCGCTCTTCTTTTTTTACGTTTTCTTTTGTTTCCTTTTCTTCCTCTTCGTTCCTTCTTTTTTTCCCCCCTTTCATCATTTCACCCGAGTATCACGTCCGTCCCGCGGTGAACCGAGAAAAGGCCGGATTATATTATCCGTTCAAACACGTCACTTCACGGTTCGTTTCAAACAAAAGCAACACAGTATTTATACCATCGGTTCTCGTTCGGTCTGATTCTGTCTCAACTAAATGCTTAACGACTCTTTCCGATGACTTCGGTTACCTGTCGTTTCAGACCTGAGAGTTAGTTAGTCTTTGAACTGATCGCGACGCTGTATAGAAACATTTGGATTCAATGTCTCTCAACGATATTTCGTTCGAACGGTTGAATGACGGTTCGTGTTTGAGCGGATAATATAATTCGGTCTATGAGCGGTCCCTTGGCTTCGAACGAGATCCGATTGCGGATGATTTACACGCCGCGGGACCTGTACGTGCTACGCGTCAGTGTAAGTTCAATTCTTTGTTTAACAACTAGAACTACCGGCGATTAAAGTAGACTTATTTTTTTATCAAAGAAATAAAAATGATAGGTATTTGAAAAAGTGTCTATAATAAGGGTAACAATTCTTTATATATATTTTTTACAAAAACTACATCGTTGGAAATTTATAAAATTTCTATAAGAAATTATGAACCAGTAATTTTTACTGGTTCGGTAGTTCTAGTGTTAAGAAGCTGGAAATTGTGCAGTAGCGAATTTGGTCTGGGATGAAAGATTTCGAGATTTGAGCTCGGAGTTTGTTTGATTGAAAAATATAAATGATTATAGATTTGGTAGTTTCTATCTTGTTTTTTATTTTTTTTTTCGTTTTTGTAATAAAGGCGATTTCTTATATGTAAAGATGGCTGACGAACAAAAAATATTTTTATCGAATCGAGACTTCTAGGATGTGTCAAGCTGAGATAAAAGCGTGGACAATGCGCTTACAATTAAATAATTAAATCATTAAATATAAATAAATAACTAAATAAATAATTAAATAAGCTTAGTCTTATCTGTATATTCAGCTGGTCACTAACTTTCACCATTACTCACACTGGGCTCTTCGCCTTCCAATTCTTCTTTTAATTCTCTTAATTCTTTGAATTCCAATAATTCTAATTCTACACAGTTATGATCCAAAATCCTTCCTCAACACTTAAATAGCTCTATTTTTCCATTCACGGGCCATTCTCTGTGTTGTCATCTGCACATCATGTTCATTCAGCTTTTGTTAATATGAATAAAGTTCTGCTTTCTACGCAACGTCGATTTTTAATTGCTCTGATTTTAATTGCTCCCAGTACCTGCTCTCTGTTTCGAGAAACTGAAGCAAAACCAGGCAACACGTTTGATCGTGCCACAGTTCGATTTTCAGTCATTATACCTTTCCTTTTTTTATTTCTATCTTTTAACAACTACCTATAATTATATCGATAGTTCGTTAATCAACCGACTTTACATATGTTTGTATTGATTTAGTGATTTGAGTTTAACCCTTTCATTAACGAACGATGGCAGATCATGTATAAATGAAAATAAAATAATTCTATGATACAAAAAACGTCTATGCAAGTTTTTATCTGATGATTATTTAATTTTTAAAAACGTATATATACGTTCTTCGTAGCGAAAGAGTTAATAGTGTCAAGAGGACAATTGAATTGATTTTTTTACTAAATTCTGATTATGAGAAATTGTAGTTCTTGTATTACGATTGTTATCGAATTTTTCAGTCTACTTTATACCTGTTGTTTGAGGCACAACTTAATTCTTTTTCTATTGGTATAAGAAAATATTAGGTTGGGAACTATGAAACGGGCGTTTTTTGTTTAGTCTGTGTTCAGCTATGTTTAATTTTTTGACTTTATTTATTGCACGCAAATGTTTTAACACAGTTGTACGACTAGTTCCTAGTTTAGACCCAAGTGTTCGACTAGTTGCGCGTGGATCGGATTCCACGGTCGTCCTTAATTCCTCGTTATAAATATGAGCCGGTGGTCTTCCTCGAGGCTCGTTCACGATACTCAAATTGCCGGAACGAAATTTTTCGAACCAATATCGAGCATTTTTTTCATCGGTGGATCCATCTCCGAATGCCTGATTAATATTTCTCGAAGCTTGAGCCGCGGTATGATTTAATTTAAACTCGTACGAGAAGAGTAGATGTAAATCGCGTTTTGTTTCCATCTGGTTTAGGATAAAAATAAAATAAAAATGGGATACAAAGACGAAAAAATTTTAGAAAATGAGTAAGAAGAATACCTTTAAGCTTTATAAATAAAAATATCGAGCGCACGTTACAATGTATCTCTCTCAGTCGCAGCTCAACACAGCCTAAACAAAAAACGCCCGTTTCATAGTTTCCAACCTAATACCAAACATTTATTTAAAAAAAAAAGCTTCGACTGCATTACAATTCTGATAAAAACTAACAAACCAATTAAACTTTTTCTAATCGAAATGAAACTAAATTTACTTAAGTGAGTTGTATCGTTGTAACTGATTAAGACTTATTCGTATTAGAAATATATAATAAAAAACATGGAACAAAAGATATACCGTACTCGCAAAGAATTAGCAGAAACTACAATACCTATTTCGAAATCAAACAATCAATTTTCAATCATCCTCGATACATTCAACGCCGATCACCGTTTGAAATCTCTCACGGTTCTTTCACAATTCCATACCATTGCGAAACTTGAAACAGACATCCATCGTTTTCGCATAAACGTTCCCGAGAAATCACAAAAAATCAACCTACCCGATCACGACGAGCAAGAAAAATTGTATCGAACCGCAGAAAGTTTGTCCATCGTGGAACGAAGAGCCGTATCCCTGGGCACGCGTGAAGAGCCGGGGCGAGAAAGGGGTGGAGCCTGGTTTACACCCATAATTCAAGCTGCTCTCTGTTATTCAGCTTCAATCGGGTTGTTATTAAGAGGACACCAATAACGTTACCGATACAGCTTTATTACTACACTCGCTTAATGGACCCCCGTAAGTTGAACTATCGATTTATACCGCTGATTTATGGGGATTCAGTCATTTTCAAGCGCCTCGGCACCATCTTACGTGCGTTGCCTGTGTGCGTCGAGCGAACGCGCCAACTTCCAAGAATCATTCCAGTTCTCTGTGCCTCGCAAAGGGTTAATCAAGGTCAGCCGTTGCGCGCGTTTAAGGTCGACCGTGGCGGATGAAGACGTGACGTGAAACGATCATTCGATCCACGCTGATAATGTACGCGTATTTGCCCGTGTTTCACCATTATGCAGGCATAGATCAACGAGTTGTCCGTTCAGGGTTGTATTCGTGCCGGATCGTAAGTAGTGTTTCGGTAGGGTTCGAATATTGCTTTAAAGCTGTCGAGCGATTGATACGCTTTTTTCTTCTTTTAACTCTTTGCGCTTCATTGGCGCCGCTATGGCGATTCGCGTGGTTTTCTACATAGGTTAAATTGTGAGTTAAGTTTTGTATTTTTGCGAATTTATTTCTTTTTAATTTTAACCCTTTATAGCCTGAATTTTGTCTGCTTATCGGAGAAAAAATTACGATTCATTACAGTTTTTCACTTTGATTTGAAAATGTTTAAAGTAATAATTGCTACAGATGGATCATGATGTCGCTACGATAATACAGTAATCAAGTTTAATAGTGCAGCGATAACTAAAGAAAATTAATTTTTTAAAATATAGATACATCAGTTTGTAACTTTTAAGTCACACGGTCCCATGGAGGGTTAATTTAAAGTAAATTAGTTAAATAAATGGAAAATCGTAAAAATTTATAATTTCTTTTTTCGTTTCAAAATAACAGTTTGAGTTTTCACGATAATCCTGTGAAATTTAAAAAGGAGTGTAAAGGTTAAAAGAATGTTAGAGTTATTATTTATATTGATGGGAGATATTAATGTTTGTAGAGGATGTTTAAAAGTAGGTCAGGAAGTTGTGTATTATGTAGGGAGAAAGAGGTAATTTTTATAAGTAAACTGTGGATCTATATAAAAATGCATGTTTTTATAGGAAAGAGGTAAGGAAATTTGACCGAAATTCGATTTATCATTAGAAGGTTTTAAAAATGTATCTTTTATTTTGCTTTTTTTGTGTAATGCGTATTTTGTACATATTGCATATTTCTTGCATATTGCCTGGTTCTTTCTATCATTATCATTATCATATTACAACATAATTCGTATATACATTACATATTTCTTGCATATTTAGTTATACAATTTTTGCATATTTGTTACACATTTTAACATATTTTACATGTATAAACATCAATAGTCTATTAATAAGTTTGTTGTAGGTTTATTTTACTTTTTTATTTAATTTTATTACATATAATAAATTGAAAGATTAAATATGTTAATTTTATGAGTCTCGTGGATCGTCAGTGACTCGACGCATTAGAGTGGTTGATATGTTTTTATATGCAGATGTTAGATGAAATTTTGAATAGAATAGCTGGTAGATGTTGAATTTCTTTCTGTATAAATTTTAACTATTTTTAAAAAATACAGAAATTATTTTTTATGGAACGTTGCGACTAAAATCTGCATTATTAGCGTTTTTAATGATAGCTTCAAATCTATTTTAGTTACTCGAAATAATAGATCATCTCATAACTTAATACATTTTTCTTTTTTTGAAAAAAGAAGTAATTTGTTTATGAAGGTTAATCATACGTACATTTTCCTCCATTTTTTATATGATTTTTTCTTTGCGGAATCATGATCCCTTCTTTAATACACTCTCATATTTATTCTTGATTTTTAAAAAATACTTGCATTACTTATGGAATGACCTGATACATTCAATAGTATTCAGTAACATTCAGTTCTTGCTTAATTAAATAAAATATATGTTAAATTGAATACTTTTTACGTGTTCTCAATTACGGGAAAAATAATTGAAATTGAAATCTGTACTACGCTTCATCAATGTATAATTACATTTGAACAAATTACAAGACCAACGTGAGTAGTACATCCAATCAATTTCGTAATTAAAATTATCCATATTTTACTTAAATTTCTACATCACATTACCCAAAGTACCCGAATACAAAGATACTATACCCATCAGTCCTTAAATTGCATCGTTTCTCAATCAAAATCTTTTTTTCACATACAATAAAAAATTAATATACCGAATTAATTCGTTTGAGTTTTTATAATCGTAAATGTAACAATGTATTTTGGCTTACAAATTTAATAATTAAAATCCAAAAATTAGGGATCTCTCCGTAAATACATTATTAAATCCAAAATATTGATAATTCGGATGCCGAATTAACTTGACTATCCAAATTAATAAATTGAAAAATAACGATACTAGATAACTCTACCTCGCTCAACAAATTGCAAACTAAATCTATTTTTTACAAAACTAAATAGCCAAACACTGTCACACACATCGTATTATATGTGCTCTACTCAATTTCGATGTTTCGTAAAATAATTCTAATTTCTAAAACAATTCCAGCCCTGAAGTAATTATGAACAACAATAAATCCGTTTGAGGTCTGAAACTACTTCAGGTCTACCCTAAAGAACTAAACTTTAATATTTACAAAATGTCGGCATCGAGAAGAACATACGCGATTGAAACTAAAAAAAAACTCCTGTTGGATGACAAACCTGAATATATACGCCTGAATGACACCGAAATAAATAATCGCGATGTAGCATACAAAACAAATTAGTTGCCTAAAATCCGAACCTAGAATCAAAGTCCTATCTGACTCGACCCAAAACCAAGGACCACAGCTACCCAGTTCCTACCACAGGATTTTTAGATACATGACCACGCGCATCCATGCCGAAGCTTTTTTTCCTTTTATCTTGGCGTGGACAGAAAACTCAGTTTTCTCATTTTCCACGACGAAGTGCGAACGTTTTATCCGGGGTTTGAAACAATGAAGCGTCCGAAATAAATTATTTACAAGTAAATTTAAGGTTAACCAGTGCGCTGGGAGTTAATTCACAATTGCGCGTACCAAAACGATACTCCGTTATTCGCCGTGAGGCGCCGTTTGAAACGAGAAGGCTCGATAGAGTCTTGCGCAAAATATCTTACACAGATATAAACACGAGTTTTGCTTATTAATAATCTTGTACAGTATGGTATATTTAATTATACTTTGACAAACCATCTCAGTCGACGTGTCACACGCGCTGTTTTTATTTCCGTGACAACTACCAGCCGACGCGCACAACACGTCGTTCGCGAATTTGAAACATAAACATCTCGATGCGGTCTCGTCTTTCCAGCCCAAGTTGTTAACCCTCTATAGCATCATGTGACTTAGAAGTTACATACTGGTATATTTATATTTTTTAACCTGTTAAGTGCGGAATTTAGTTTCCAAGGGCCATCACAGGGTGCGGAGTTAAAATCAAGCGATGACGTGTATACACGACAAACGCAAGGTAAATGGTCCTACTATAAATTTTTACAAAAGAATGTGGAATGATTATATCTTTATTAGTCAGAAAAATTTATTTTACATGACGTGTATACACGTCGAACGCACCGCAGAAGAGATTCGGCCTGACGTGTATACACGTCGAACGCACTTAACAGGTTAAATTTGATTTCATTTACTTGTCACTACACTATTCAATTTTGATATCGCGCCACTATTCTGATATTAGACAGCCTATTTGTAACAGGCAGTGGTTAAAAAATTTTCCAATTAAAACGAGAAACAAAGTTATGCCAACATAGGCAAACAGAATTCCGGCTATAGAGGGTTAACCCTTTCACAGTTTAGTTCGTACGTTGTACGAGCAGAGCGGATGAGCGGTCTGAGTCTTTAATCCGTATCGCTCCGTTAAACATTTAGACAACTTATAAAGGTATGAAAATGGTCTTTTTTTCATTGCACGTTCTGTTCGAAGTCAGTATAAGTTTGATTATCGAGCGAAGAAATTTATGTACAACGTTAATTCACAACTAGGACCAATTGTTAACTTTAAAAATAGAAAAAAAACAGATAAAACTAGCATTCTTTTTACTCTTTCAGTACAGATAGGACTATTTTTGATTGTAAAAAAAATTGTAAAAAAAAAAATAAACAATTTTAGTACCATTCATTGTCATTTTATTAATCTGTGAAAAGGTTAAACATGCTTCTCATCCGGATCCCAACACTCTGACTTTTAGTAGACCCTTGATTTTCGCACATAATTGGTTCCTGAAAGTATGTGCGAAAGTTGAATATTCGAAAGTAGAGGGATGTAAAAAAATATGCTCCAAAAACTGTGTTTTAAAGTATTTATCTATCAATATGTATACATAATGAAGTTAAAGAGGCGTATCAAGTGCTTTCGAGAGTTTCCTTTATAAAGTTGTCAAGAATTAATTGAATACTACCCATTTTCTTCTTTTCTTGACAAAGATTTTTATAACATGCTGTGTCTTTCTCACTTGCCCTACGTACTTGAGATACACGTTCTCCATTGGGATCACATTCACAGTTTTCAGAACGTTTAATTATTTCCATCTATGTCTCGATCGTATGAAGTTTACGAGTCCTTAATTTCTTTTCGTTCGTATCGACACTGCAGTTTTTCCGTTTCTGACTCATGTTTATCGATTTATAAGAGCGAAATATTTAAACTTAAACAAATAAATTAGCAAAACACACAACATATTGACGCACGCTCTAATGCAAGAAACTGTTTTGTTCTTTTTATCCGAACAACATCGTAATCTGATGGCTAGTCTGATGTCCCCTGAGAGGGGATATCAGATCGCAGAGGATCAAACAGTTGAATCTTTAACACGTTGACTGCCATGGGAGTCACCGGTGGTCGGCACTCGACTTGGCTACAGCGCCATGGGGGCCACCGGTGACCGGCGACGCGACCAATAATAAAATACATAATTAGAGTAAATATGGATACTGATAAATTTTAAAATAATACCACTGTTACTATAATGGTTTGAAGAAATCAATGCCATACAGGACATGCAAAAATAATTTTATTCGTACAAGGAAAATATACATATTTTTTTTCAACATAATTGTTTGGCTCCCACAGAGTTCGTGGAGCCGTATATGTAGCAAAAAACAATTTGCCTAAACAATAACAATACTTTATTAAATATATTTAGGTATACAACACAACTTAGCAGATATCACTGTCTAATATCCAAAATGAGAGTCCAAATGTAATAACGTTCTTAATGTCCTATGTCCGAATGTAATAATCAAATGTCCAAAAATGACGTAGTCACGTCACTCTTAATGTCCTGGTCCAAATATAATAAGAATAATAATGATAATGAATGAATGATGTCCGAAGGTATCCTATCCTTATATCTAAATTCTGTCCGTCCAGGGGTGTGTCCTTGAAGCTAATTCTTGTAGTAGGAAAATTGTCTTGTCCAATCTGTGTTCGTTTCTGTCGCTGGGGCGTTTTCTACAAGTTGTCCTAGGGTGGTGGAAAGATTTTGGTAAATCCGGTAAAGTCAAAAGGTGGCGGCCACGTGTGCGTCAAGTCCGTAGTCCGAGGAGTAAAGATTATGATACGTCAATTGCTATTGAGCGGAGAGGCCGAAGGCTCAGGTAGTAACTAAGGTTTCGACGGTTCTCCTGGTAATTAAATTACTAGCATGCAAAAAACGGTAAAATTAACAAGTCCTCAAAAATAGCAGCTAACGTGTCCGTATCATAAACTTGTGTCAGTCCGTTGTCCTTAACAATAATACACATCGCATAATAAGAAATTCGTGTCGGCGCCATGGGCAAACCGTGTAAAATGCGCGCGGCAGTCAACGTGTTAAAAATGTGTGAAATAGCGAATTGTGCGAAAGTAGAATTGTGGGAATGGTAAGTCTGAGGTGAGAATGTTTAATCTGGAGTGACAGAGGTGTGAATAAAGAGTGTTTGGAACAGTGTGATCGAAGTGCGAGAGACGAGTGTTTGAGCCGAGCGACAGAGGTGCGAGAGACGAGTGTTTGGGCCGAGCGATAGATGTGCGAGAGACGAGTGCTTGGGCCGAGCGATAGAGGTGCGAGAAAAGAGTATTTGGACCGAGTGACAGGGAATATCGTGTGACCGAGAAGTTTCTGGGAATGCCTGAGCAGAGTGAAAGAGATTGAGAAATGGAAGAAGAGAGAATCAGGGAATAAATGAATGGAGAAAATGCGCGTGGAAGTTAGTCGGAGGTTAGTCAGAGTGGAGTCAGAGTTGAGTCGAGGAGGGTCAGAGAAGGGTCGAGGGTCGAGAGTCGAGAAGAGTGAGTCGAGTAAAGAGAAATAGAGAACGAGTATTGTATTATTGAGCATACTTATTAGTTAATAAATAATTATTGTTCATAAGACAGTGTCCATTGTTAAGTCTTTATGGAGACACCCGCCAGCAACCTAAAATCCCTACAGAATGTGAGAAAGTCGAGGACCGCCTGTATTCAATCAAATGATCGTGAAAGTCTCGAGTCTATCGCTAACGCATACGTTTCACATTACCCTACATCGATTGTCTCCCGCAATTCGGTACCCGTCCACGTGACCCCCGCCCATAATTTCCTCAAGACCTCTCCGCCAGCCAATGGTCCCGCGAGTCTTTTGCCGTCGGTATCGATCGCGGTGAATTTACGTATATCGCGTGGATCGATCCGTGTTTCACACGACCGCGTACACGTTTCTTCGAACGCCGCCACGAAATCGATCCGCGGCCGGAAAGTTCGGATTCGTCGAATTCCAGCGAACGATCGCGTCGCTAAGATAATTCGCCACAGCTGCCCACGCCAATGGGTACACCGAGATCGTGAGTCAGCCGCGGCTAGAGGCGAGTATGTACGCGCGGGCCAGCTCGCGATTGCACACATTGCACACACGGACCGCGCGCGGATCTTCGCTCGATTTTAAATTAGCCGACTTTTTAATACTCCCGCTATTGCACGGATAAGCTTCGTGCATGCCTTCTCTTTGCCTCTGGCTCTCGACGGCAATTCATTTAACCTCCCCCTTTCCGCCTCTGCACGCTCTCACACTCGCCTATGCTCATCTTTACACGATGATATTTAAGCGGGTATTTACCGACCGGCAACAAGCGAGTCGATAATATCGATGGGACGATATTATAAATTCCTTATCGGGCCGACTACGCTTTGCCGCGATGTACGATATCTAATGGCGCTTTTTCACTGGCCGCAAATTAAATTTCGAATCGATCGGACCGAACGACCGCCCCGAATCTCTCTGTGCTTAAGATCTCCGTTTCTTGCACCGTTACCCGTCCCTCTGGTATTCGCGTATTTATAATACGCGCGCTGTCGCTGGGAAAGTTCTCGAGAGTTCCTGTACCGCGGGGTTGTTTTGCTGCAGTTCTTTCCCCGATTGGTTGTAGAGCGTTTAGTTTTATACCGGTTGGATGATGCAATATTTTGAATACAGTGGACTCCTATATAACGCGCTTTTCTGTAACGTGAATTCGTGCAACGCGACGAAAGAATAGTGAAAAAATTGCGGAAAAATTGCTTACTCTTCAAATCACTTAAAATATTTTATATTGTATTTCTTACTTCTTTGATGGTTTGTATGTAAGTTATATTGCAAATTGTATCTTGATGTTTAAGGCATCAAAGAACAGATTAGTTTATTATAAACGTTTTTATAATATTATGGGTTTTTATAATATTATTAGTTTATTATAAACGTTTTTATAATATTATGGGTTTTTATAATATTATTAGTTTATTATAAACGTTTTTATAATATTAATTAACCAAATTTCCTACTTTCAAATAAAGTATGCGTTTGAAAATTAATAAATATGATTTAGGCAACCGCTTTCTAAAATTGCACCTTTTATATTATGTACAAAATATTATTATTATTATAATATATTATATTATATTATAAAATATAATATTGTTTTTATGATATTAATATTTTATTAATATTATATTAATATTATATTATTTTATTAATTTATTAATTTATTAATATTACATTATAAAATATTAATGTTATAAAAACATAATTATAAAATAACATATTATAAAATATAATATTATGTTTTTATGATATTAATATTTTATAATATAATATAATATATTATTATTATATCTTATTATTGTATCGATGACTATGAACATATATTATGTTAACAATAAATTAAAAAAGATGCTGAAAGTATAATAGTTAGTAAATAACGTATTATAGCAATATTAAAATATTTTTTCCATAATTCCTTCAACTTTTTTTTTGTACTTATTTATATATGTATTTAGTATTTAATCGTAGCAGCATGACCTAACAAATCTTGTGGTGATACGATTCACGAAACATGATAAGTTTTACGAAAATATCGATTTCGTCCTTATACTAATTATCATACGTACCTACATAAACTAGGTTTTGTAAAAATATAAAGGTTAAATTATTATGCAGGTATACAGCTGTCCTCCTTAACTAAAACGTTCTATCTAAAGTATTTAATTAATTGGTATGTTAGTCCGACATTTACAACCCATATACATGTTCTAAAAACTTATATAGCCTTTTAATTTATTAACTTATTTAACCTGCAAGATAATGACTAAATTTCTAAAGTATGCTAATAGAAAATTATAAAATCCTTATTTTTTTCCAACGTATAAGAAAATTTTGTTAGGACAGTTAAGCAAAGGAGGGTAGATAAAAAGATTAAAACTCGCATCACCCTAACCTATTTTTTTTGAAATTATTGTGGTACGAATAAAGCAAGATGTAATTTAAAGATTTTTTGTTTATGTTTCACATTTTTTATTTATTTTATATATTATTGAATTATACTTTACATTTATACTTATTGTTAGTGATAAAAAAGAAATTGATAAAGCGCGATTTAAACAACTTTCCCTTTTTTATTGTATTCAATTTTAAACCTTTGCGACTGTAGCACTCCAACGTATCGTATGCTTATAATGATCAAGTTTTTTTTAAATATATTTTAATATATTTAATTATTTAATATATATTAGGTTGTCCCTAAAATTTCTTTCATTATCTTCACGCAGTGGTTTCGTCTAGCAATATTTAAATAAACATTCGGCCTTATTTGTTAAACGAGAGATGGAAGGAAAAAATAGTGCAAAATGAATCCTACATAAAATAATAACATATCGTAAAACATAAAATATTATGTATCCATTACTTATTAATAAAACGAAAGAAACTTTTGGGACAATATTAATATATTATTGTTTTATATAGAATTCATTTTGCACTATTTTTTCCCTCCATCTCTCGTTTAATAAATATATAATAATATTTTATCTTTACAATTTTTATCTTTTATCCCTCATACTATATTTTATTCTCCCGTCTTATGCCGAGAACGGTAAAAGTGCATTGTCAGGCATAGCTCGGAGTACGGCTGCAAAGGGTTATTTGAAGAAGAAATTAGAATTTTTGTTGACTGTGTTAAAATGTAAATAGCAGAATTTTTGATGCTTATTTATATTTTGAGAATTAAAAATTAGAAACATTATATGATTTGTGAATAATAGAGTTTTATCGTGTGCAAACATTTTCTAATATATCTGTAATATTAGGTTGGTCAATAAATTCGTACGGTTTTTAACGATAATTGTCTTCCAACGCTTTGAAATGCAATTAAGTTCAGTTCAAACCTTAAAAACAAAAGGTGACTTATTTCATGAACAATACATTATTGAATAAAAATATTTCTTTTTGTAATAAAAAAAATCGCTTTTTATTTACATAAAATGGTTAAACCCGCACGAACTTTCTGACCAACCTAATAAATAGATTGTTTCATTCTTCGCTGAGTTTACGTGAAAGTATTGATCCATTCCTTTATTTTTTATTGCAAATATGTACTAAAGCAAATCTTGCTATTTTGTTTTGTTAAAATAAAACAGATAGGTACTAAAACTCCCCATCGAGAAAAAAAAGTGTATCTGTCATTGAAAAGAAATTAAAATTAATTACAGTTTCTCGTTTTAATTCGAAAATTTTTTAACCACTGCCTGTTATAAATAGGCTGTCTAATATCAGAATAGTGGCACGATAATAAAATTGAATAGTATAATGACAGACCTGTCGTCTTCTTCCACGCAGTAAAATGTTTAAATTATAAGAATCGACGGCGGCTGATTTTTGAGTCAGTGCGAAGTGTAAATCGGTCAAGGCAGGACATAGTTCCTGGTTTAATTTTTCTTCTCAAATATATACATTTATCACCTTTTTTCAATAAGACTACTTCTTTATTACATATCCCTCAACATGTTTAAACCTCGGACGATGAATGCTAAGTCATTTTGACCCAGTTACAGAGAATATCGCGACGCGCTCTAATCGTTATTTAGTTATTTTTTAATATAATATTTACACATGAAAATATGTTCTAAATTTTCAACACAATTCACTCTTTAAACCTACGTAATAGCGAAGCTTTAGTTATTCGTTAGAAAAGTTCTGCATCTGCTTGTCACGTAAGTCTCAAAGCATTCGACTTCCAAGAGTTAATATTATCTTTGAAATAATATAATATTTATATAATTAATTATATTAATTAATATATATAATATTTATATAATTAATTATAATAATTAATATATATAATATTTATATAATTAATAAGTTAATATTTATTAAATAATATTAAAAAATTTCTTCATAATTTTAACTATAAACTGTTATTCTGTTTTTATCATTCCTTTGTGCGTCTTTCGTGCAGCGTGGACCAAGACGAATCGGATCAAAATAAGATTCAATCAAAAGAAAGACTTTTAAGCTTAAAACAATTTTATAATGTTCGAACAAAATAGGTATTAATTACGAATTTATAATAAAAAACTAACTCTCTAAATTCTGACTATTATTTTTTCGCTATGAAACAGAAAACAATTCGATTCGACTTGGTCTACCCTATTTGAATGTAATGTTAACCCTTTGCACTCGAGGGCTCCGGAGCGGAGCCATTTAAAATTTGTCTTCAAACTCGAGGGCTTCGCTATGGAGACAATGCAAATAATATTTAATTCATACCAAGAGGTATCACACCTTGGACGATTACAAAATGTAATAATGTTATAGTTTTTTGTTTTCTTATATACCACAACATTTGAATCTTCGAGTTGCTGGTAATACGAATAAAAAAAACTTCGAGTGCAAAGTGTTAACACCTATAACGTTTATAACATACTTATCCATACATAAAATCTACAACAATTAAAATAGAAAATCTTGAAAAAGATACGAGTATTTATAAAACTTCAAGTATTCGAATATGTTTATGGGTTTATAAAATTCTGATACCGGACATTTAATAACCTTCTGTCAGTCAATTTCATTATAACTAAACAGCATATTGATATTTATTAAATTGTCAGCTTGTCGCGAAGAAGTTTTAAAAAAACCGGAAACACGGACGAGTTATTTTAGGATGTCTTCATAAATTTTTATGCTAAATGTATTTGTTACCGAGCTCGAACGTCAATAAAAATTTATCAATAGAATTTTCTCGCATCGATTCGTTGATATAAAACAACCTATGTAATCTACTTGTTCCAAGTGTGCATAGAAATTAAACGTACACGTGTTTAATGTATTTTCATAAATTACGTTAATACAGATGTAATGGCCGTGAGTTAATTACTCTCTAATTATAATTGAAGTTCTGTCGGTTTCTGTTTATTTCACAATATTATCTGTTTCGGTTATGGAACAACTGTTATCGTTTTCAAACAAGAAAAGTGTTTAATGCATTCGCAAACGTTAATACTCTATCAGCAACTTTATTATAGACTTTAACGAGTAATAATAATTAATATAAGCGTAATAAGCTGTGCGATTCAATGTTACAATTAGTAATCCAATAAGGATAATTCAAAATGTGATTCAACGTTATAATGCAATATCGCATACAGCCAACAAAGAAGAATGGAACAGAATACAAACCGCAACAAGAAAAACAAAATCCCACGACAGTGTACAGAACTTCTTTCGACAAATGCCAACCCACGACATGATTAGAAAGGAAAGAATAATTATGACAAGGCTCGGATCAGGACAATGAGACAGGACAGGACAATCAGATCAGAGAACCACTCTTCTGTAACCTGTATAACCAAGCACTGACAACCAACCGCGTGCTATTTACGTATAGTAAATAGTAAAACGAAAGAAGGAAATAGCAACTAAACTCTTCCTTCGACTTTATGTCACAGAATCACGAAATAAACATCTTAACCTGTTAACCCATTCGAGACGACGATTTTTTTCGAACACGGTCCCCAGGAGCGAAACTTATTATCTTAAGCCTTCGCTGCATGCGTATTCATAGTATTTTTCACGTAAGAAAGGCTTCGGATAATTTTTAGATTTTTTGATACACAGTAAAACCAATGCCAAATTTTGTTTTCCTGTACTTTACAGATTTCATTAGTTGCAGAAAAATCTTATTTCGACGACTAGTTTACTCAGAATAACTGATAATTGCACATTACGGTTAACCGGGTAAGACGAGTAAACTCGTCACGCGGAATACTGATATTTTGGACGTAATCATTTATTTTCGCATTGATTTACTTTTGAGTGCATCGTTATATTTTTATTTAAAAAAACGCGTTACATTAGACTTACATTTGCAATGATTAAAATCTATCCAATTAAAATGTATTATTTTCTATTAATTTTTAACTCAAAGTATAAAGGACCTTCTGATCGAAAAATGACCCAGTTAACAGGTTAAACTATCTAAGAGACATCGAATTATATTAGGTTGTTCCGGAAGTTTCTTTCGTTATCTTCCCGAAATGGTTTCGTCCAGCAATGTTTAAATAAACATTTACTGTTATTTGTGTTAATCGAGAGATGGAGGGAAAAAATAGAATAAAACGAATCCAATATAATATAATAATATGTTGTAAAACATAAAATATTTTGCATCGATTACTTATTAATAAAACGAAAGAAACTTTTGGGACATCCTAATACAAGGAAACATATCGAACTGTCCGTCTCCGATCTTGGTGGATGCATTAAGCGGGCGAAAATAAGGGACACGTATTTTTTTATAGCTGCCCAATCGCAAGTTTAGGGGGTGAAACGACTGCTTGAAGTTTCAGCAGAGAAATGCTATCTCGAAAACTATCATAGATATAAAAAAACTTTAGCGTATTGTATGAAAATAATAATTCGGATTCGCACGGTTGGCGTATTGTAAGAAAATTTACAAAATTGTAGGAGGCAAATCTATCATATTATATATCAATGGATTCAGAAAAAAATTTGTAAAAATATAATGTAAAAACATAAAAAAATAATAATAATTTAATTGAATTTATTGTTACAGGGTGGGACTCAAATAGTCCCACCGTGCCACATGGGTTCATGAATAGTACTTATCAAAGCATATCCTTTTCCCTAACAAGGAAACATATCGAACTGTCCGTCACCGATTTTGATGAAACTTGGTAGATACATTAAACAGATGAAAATAAGGGACACGTACTTTTTTTTATAGCTGCCCAATCGCAAGTTTATGGGGTGAAATCACCCTTTGAAGTTTCAGCAGAAAAATGCTATTTCGAAAACTATCATTATATGGAAATAATAATTCAGATTCGCACGATTTGCGTATTATAAGAAAATTTACAAAACTGTAGCAGGCAAATCTATCCTCTTATATATTAATAGATTCAGAAAAAAATGTCGGATTCTTTTTGTCGTTATGTAAATCTTTGTATCTCTTAAAATAATGTATATATTAATAAATTTTTTTGTTACAACCAAATTACTTTTTACAAAATCTGTAACCACTATTTGTTTTACTTTAAGAAACCAGGAAACTTTTCCCTAAGAAGTTTTTTTCTATCTATGATAGTTTTCGAGATAGCATTTTTCTGCTGAAACTTCAAGGGGTCATTTCGCTTCCTAAACTTGCGATTGGGCAGCTATAAAAAAATACGTGTCCCTTATTTTCACCTGCTTAATGTATCCACCAAGTTTCATCAAAATCGGAGACGGACAGTTCGATATGTTTCCTTGTTAGAAACTTACATACCAGTCAAAAGAGTCGCTAGAGATCAAGTAATCGATGCGACGAAATAAAATGCAATGTTTAACAAAGTTTAAGAAAATATGGTGTTTAAAGAAGGAAAATTTTTGAAAGAAGTTTGGAATCTTTGGAAGATTCTGACTATTTTTATTACACTAAATAATAAACTACTGTTATTACACTAAAATAAAGTTTATTTAAAAATTTGTTTTTAAAAAATTTTGAAGAAAAGTGGTTAACGTGAAAGAAATAGTGTAAGTACTTTGGTTTGAAGCAAAACAAAGTTTTGATTCTTTCTAATGTAAATTTATGTCTCAACTGATATATTAGCATTTTGTAATCATGCATAACACTTTTATTATTTTGTACTATGTTTACGTTTCTGAGTATTTGATTTTACACAAATAAAGTTACAAATTTATCTTTAACATTTGAACCACCGACGATTAAAAAATATCTATTTGCGTTAAAAAATCTAAATGCTAGATGTTTAAAATAAAATATTCAATACGAAGGAAATAAAACTTTGTTGATATTTTTTTAGAATATCACGAAAAATATCTGAAAATACACTCTTGTGAATTAATACAGTTTTTATCAGAAATTAGGAATCGGTTATTTTGGCAACTCTAGTATTAAGCTTTTTACCGCTTTGGTAATTCTAGTATTAAGTTGCTTTCCTTTCGCTCTTTTCCATTACGATCATAAATATAGAATAGTTGAAACCTATTTCGAGTAATTTAAATATACCTGTTAAAAAGTTTATTGAGTTAAAAATTAAGCAATACCCGAACTAAAATAAATATTGCTTAGAAAATACGTGTAATGTACGAACATTCAATCAAAGATTTATCACATTCGGGCAATTTTAAATCGAAATATATAATGCTTCATTACAATTAATAATAGAAGTTTAATTTTAAGGCATGCCATAATAAGAAGGAATTGAGATATTTATATCAAATTATCTGAAATAACGTGATTTCTGGCTAAAACAGTAATAATTTATAGTAGACACTACTCGGATGAAAATTGAATTTTAATTATAAAATAAAAATACTATTTATTCTTCGCTCAAACTTATATTTAAAACTACTTGATCAATATCAAATCCGGAATAGTTCGACCACTTTTTGGGAAAGAAGCCACTATATTGTTGGTTTTTTTGTATCTTTGTTGTTTTGTGCAAATTAGAGCAACGCATAAGTAGTTTAGAATATATAAAAATCATACTTTATGACATATTAAAATATTTATTCCTTTTTTTAATCAAGAAATACCAACATTGCAAATAGACGGTCTCAGTTGCATATTGAGGTTAGAGCGTCCACCTATTATAAATACCAAAAACGTAGTTTATACAAAATATAATACAAGAGAAAATTAGTTAATGTATTGCTTTTTCTTAAATTTTCTACATAAATGACAAATGTTTCCATGCTTAGAACATTTATATTGAAACAACGTCTAGATATTACACATTTAACCTAATCCTGGCTTGCGAAGGTTTTGAACTAGTTTTTTTTAGTTTTAATTTCTAGTTAAAGTAATATGCACAAAATTTTAAATGTAATTTATAATATATACACGGTTTTGCGACAATTGTCAGTACGAGAATAATAATAAGCCGATTTATTTTTTTATTTTGTGATATTACTATTGACCGGTCCCTCTCTTGTCAATAAAAACTGTTATCTGAAATAACTGGTTATCTATTGCTTTGATAAAAAAATGTTATATTCAAAATTCATCGTATCTAACGGAACTCGTTGAATAAATGCATTTTAAGTTTTTTATATTGTTAGTTGTCTCAGGTATTTAAGTGACTTTGATATCGTTTGTATTAGGTTATTTCAGACAGCAATTCTTATTAATAATTATACAACTTATGACATACACGTTACCTCTGATTTTAGCAATTAAATCGGAACAATATAACAATAAACCTAAAAATAGAAAGATAATTATCATTATAGAGAAAGTTATTTCACACTTACAAAATATCAAGAAAGCAACCGGTTTCATTTCTTACAAAAATAAAATAATTTTCTTATAAAATTTAGATCTGTAAATTAAACAAATAATTATCATTGCAACAAACGTTATTTCACACTTACAAAATACCAAGCAAGCAATCGGTTTCATTTTTTACAAAAGTAAAATAATTTTCTTATAAAATTTCTATCTAAAAATTAGAAAGATAATTATCATAATAACAAACGTTATTTCACACTTATAAAATACCAAACAAGCAATCGGTTTCATTTCTTATAAAAATAAAATAATTTTCTTATTTTCTATCTAAAAATTAGAAAAACAATTATCATTGCAACAATCGTTATTTCACACTTACAAAATACCAAGCAAGCAACCGGTTTCATTTGTTACAAAAATAAAATAATCTTCTTATAAAATTAATATCTGAAAATTATAAAGATAATTATCATTGCAACAAACGTTATTTCACACTTATAAAATACCAAGCAAGCAACCAGTTTCATTTCATACAAAAATAAAATAATTTTCTTATAAAAAGATCTATAAATTACAAAAATAATTATCATTACAACAAACGTTATTTCACACACATAAAATACCAAATAAGCAACCGGCTTCATTTTATGCACCCTCTTTCGTGCACGCGTAGCTTAAGTAAATGCAAAATTTTTATCTGGATAGCCTGTTATGAAAAGTTCCCGAGAAAATTTGGCCAATTTAGTATGCGTGCTATCTCAGTTGCAGTTCCGCTTGCAGTTCGAGGCTGATAGAACGATCAATCTGCTACCGGCAAGTGGTGGTTGCTAACGATGACCACGAGGTAACAATTTCTTCGCGAATGTAGCAAAATTGCACGTTGCCCGACTCGTATGTTTGCAACATACACGCACACATGCACAATCACGTGTTCGGTACTCCAAGGTTCCCTCACACGAGTCCTGGTTCCTTTTATTATTTTTTAGCTGCGCCCTTACACTGTGTTTACCGTACGGTTTTCAATGAGAAATTTTCTCGTGCCAGCCACTTCACGTTAAATCGCACGCTTAAACACCTTATACAGTTTAATTTCTTTTTCTTTTCGGATTTATGACGATTAATGATAATTTTTTAATGGCTTTTAGTGTTCCGATCGTGTATAATTAAGTACCATTTTTGTTTGCAAACATATAATAAGATAAGAGGTTATAATAAGATAGGGGTTTAAATTTTAGATTATTTAATGTTAAAATTACCAATAATTAAAGTATACAAAATCATAACGATAAAAGATATTTGAAAAAAATACGTAATGCTAGAGCTACAACTTACAGAAAATTATAGAAAATATTTGAAAACGTACCGTTACAAAATTTATAAAATTTCTATGAAAAACTGCGAACCGATAATTTGCTTTGGTAATTGTAGTGTTAAATTTATCGGAAAATTTTTAAGCGTTGTGTAAATAATACAATTTGCTTTGTATTTGTAATATATTTATCAGTGATCGGAGAAAAAATTCTGTATCTTGTACTTTAGTTCTCTTATATTGCAAACTCTCTATTTGTTTCAATTATTTGATCGGTCTTTGAAACATCTGATTCGCTGATTATAAAAGTTATCACTCCTGGTGAAAATAGAGTCGTAGAGTGTCAAGCACAGAAAAAAGAGAACACTTGAAACAGTTTTCTATTCATGTTCAATTTTTTTTAAACAATTATATAAATGTATATAAACAGCAGTTAAGAACATAAAAATTTCACTGTTGATTTAAACTGAGGCTTAAAAAAATTCATTCGTTTTAATTTAATCACTTTCATCATCTTATATTTTTCTACGCTGCTAATTTTGAGTAAAAGTTACTCATTTTCTTTTGCTTCTTTATAAAATTTTAAACAAGAAATATTTTTATAATTATGAACTACACTTAAAATACCTCGAGCAGTGGTGTTTACGTTGAAAAAGGGAACAATCTGACTATACATAAACAAAGATGGAGAACAAAAGAACTGTGTTAAAAAAGAGAACATGTTCTCTTTAAAAGAGACCTGTTGGCAACCGTAGGTAGAAAGCGTTAATGCTTATAAGTACTGTAAAACGGTACAGAAAGTAATTAATTATTATTAATTCCAATAATACTTTTATTCATCTTCTATCAGTTACTTTGAAACAGAATATCACTAAATTTCTCGTTTCTTGTTTTATAAAAATTATATGCGTGCAACGAGAGTTGAAAAATTCTGACGACTTCTCGGAAGCTATTATAATTTAGATTTTTTGATAATAAATAGTGTTGCTTTGAACTAAATTATAATAAACTACTGTTATTACACTAAAATAAAGTTTATTTAAAAATTTGTTTTTAAAAAATTTTAAAGAAAAGTGGTTAACGTGAAAGAAATAGTGAAACATAACAAAGTTTTGATACTTTCTAATGTAAATTTATGTCTCAGCTGATAAATTAGCATTTTGCAATCATATGTAATACTTTTATTATTTTGTACTATGTTTACGTTTCTGAGTATTTGATTTTACACAAATAAAGTTACAAATTTATCTTTAACATTTGAATCACCGACGATTAAAAGATATCTATTTGCGTTATAGAATATCACGAAAAATATCTGAAAATACACTCTTGTGAATTAATACGGTTTTTATGAGAAATTAGGAATCGGTTATTTTGGTAACTCTAGTATTAAGCTTTTTGCCGCTTTGGTAATTCTAGTATTAAATTGCTTTCCTTTCGCTCTTTTCCATTACGATCATAAATATAGAATAGTTGAAACCTATTTCAAGTAATTTAAATATACCCGTTAAAAAGTAAAACGGTACAGAAAGTAATTAATTATTATTAATTCTAATAATACTTTTATTCATCTTCTATCAGTTACTTTTAAACAGAATACCACTAAATTTCTCGTTTTTTGTTTTATAAAAATTATATGCGTGTAACGACAGTTGGAAAATTCTAAGGACTTCTCAGAAGCTATTATAATTTAGATTTTTTGTTAATAAATATGGCACCTTGATACAAACATCAATGCAAGCATTATATAAAACTTCTGAGAAGAAATGTCGGTAATTTTCATTTTTTAGGTGCTTCATGATGCAACGTTTGTGGAATTGGCTAGAAAGTCCGGTAGCTGTTTCTGAAGATGTCGAAGAGAAATTAACATTACTGCAACGTGACGCATCGCGCATACCTAATAAACAGGTTCGTGTAATGAAAATCTTTATGAGAGTTGTGGAGTAATCAGTCAACCGTGCAGCCTCTTCTGCATCCCTTCTACTCTGCGCTTTTACGTCTTTTTACCTTTCGTTTTCTCTATCTTCGTTCCCGTCTTTCGTTCGTTTCTACGCTTTTTTCATCAATTCTTTTTGCCATGAATGCAGATTTTATTTCAGACCAGTCACACTATCTTAATTATTCTCCGGCATTAATTAACCAATACGTAGTTGATTTCTCACGCGATTTTAATTGAAGAGTACCTCGTGCAATAGTGATTATCGATGTGAAATATTATGTAGATATCTGAAGTATTAAATTTAAGTATTTTGAAATAATATAAAAAGAATTATAAGTTAATAGTAAAATCCGCAGCAAAATTTTTACATTAAATTGTAGGAGTTCGTCTTATTTCTACACCGTTGGTGTACATGTATCTTATTTAAAATTACAGTCAATTAAAAAATCTGAACTAGACAGTTTGAAATAAAAACACTTACAATATTTCAAAAAAGGAAAAATCAATTTTCTTCGNTATAAAACTTCTGAGAAGAAATGTCGGTAATTTTCATTTTTTAGGTGCTTCATGATGCAACGTTTGTGGAATTGGCTAGAAAGTCCGGTAGCTGTTTCTGAAGATGTCGAAGAGAAATTAACATTACTGCAACGTGACGCATCGCGCATACCTAATAAACAGGTTCGTGTAATGAAAATCTTTATGAGAGTTGTGGAGTAATCAGTCAACCGTGCAGCCTCTTCTGCATCCCTTCTACTCTGCGCTTTTACGTCTTTTTACCTTTCGTTTTCTCTATCTTCGTTCCCGTCTTTCGTTCGTTTCTACGCTTTTTTCATCAATTCTTTTTGCCATGAATGCAGATTTTATTTCAGACCAGTCACACTATCTTAATTATTCTCCGGCATTAATTAACCAATACGTAGTTGATTTCTCACGCGATTTTAATTGAAGAGTACCTCGTGCAATAGTGATTATCGATGTGAAATATTATGTAGATATCTGAAGTATTAAATTTAAGTATTTTGAAATAATATAAAAAGAATTATAAGTTAATAGTAAAATCCGCAGCAAAATTTTTACATTAAATTGTAGGAGTTCGTCTTATTTCTACACCGTTGGTGTACATGTATCTTATTTAAAATTACAGTCAATTAAAAAATCTGAACTAGACAGTTTGAAATAAAAACACTTACAATATTTCAAAAAAGGAAAAATCAATTTTCTTCGAGAAAGTAAATGTGTTTCGACATATAAATCCTTTTGAAAATTTTTCTCGTGCTCTAATATTCTGCAATAAATTTAATGCCAACGAAATTAATTTTGAGAGCATTTCTGAGATTCGTATCTTCCAGTATGAAATTTTTGGAACCAACGTTGAATTGTTCGTTTACAAACTACGTGTTTTTCAAATGTTGTATTAATATCACGAGAAACTTTCACTGCATTATAGTATAGTTTATCTAGTTTAACACTAGAACTACCGACGATTAAAGCATACTTATTTCTGCCGAAAGAATCATAATGAACGGTATATAAAAAAATACGCAATGCAAGGGAAACAAAGCTTTGTCTACATTTTTAACAGAAAATCACGGAAAATTGCCTGCGAGATGCCATAGTCAATTTATAAAATTTCTGTAAAAAATTACGAATGGGTCATTTTCACTTTGGTAGTTCTAGTATTAAATTTATACAAGAAAAGCACTCGAATTAAACTTCTATTCATTGTTCGTTTTGTTTCGCTGTTTTTTTATTTTATATTAAAACAATTCATCATTTATCACTCATGTTCGATCGAGCTAACTTCGAGCTTCATATTCGTGTACAATAAGTGCCATTTAATGTTACTTTTAATAATGTAATGACATAAAATTGCACATTTCATACGCAACAACCTAATATACTGTTTGAAAAGTTAAGAAAGAAACAAACGGTTCGCAATGAAAGCGTCGTGTTCGATAAATAATAATTATTTTACCTTTGAAACAACATGTGGGAGGATTTTTGCTGTCAGCAAAAGGCCATACATTTCTGCACATATAAATCGTTCCGAAAATTTCTCTCGAGCTGTAATATTCTGCAATAAATTTAATGCCAACGAAATTAATATTTGTTATCTTTCACATTTACACGTTACAGTTACATTTTAGTTATTTTGTTTACAAATTAAGTACCGATTGAAACTTTCACGATAAAACCATCGTTACACTTCATCTGATAATTATGCATTTAAATCAAGTGTATTGTAAGTGTAAAATGCATTCTCCGTTTTACCACAAACAAAACGAACAAGAAAGACCTAAGAACATACCTTTCAATATATACAGTACTGTGCAAAAGTCTTAGACCATCTACATTATTGATCTTGTAACTGTAATTAAACATATTTTAGAGAAGCATTTCTTAACACTGTTAAATTCAAATTTTTCCATATTGCCTTTCTTGTGTTGGTCATGCATAATTTTATCCGGTGAAAATATGTTTCAAAAATTCTTTAACAAGCAGAGCTTTGATTAAAATATTATGGAACGCGTATGCAAAGTATAAAGGAAACATACGAAGAAAGCCAAAAAGGAAAAAATCAGTTTCTTAAATCGTCGATAACAGAATGGCAGGAAATGCAAAGTGAGTTTCTTAAAATTTTTTCAACAATTATCTAAAAAAAGAAAAAAAAAAAAAACTGTCGTGTAGCGAAAGTAAAAAGAGAATACACAAAATATTGATTGTTTTAAATTAATCAATATTTCTCAATCCAATTAACACCTCGTGAATCTAATTCTTAAAAAAAGCAAAGAAAGAAATAACGTCAAAATAAAAATAATATTAATCCATCTTAAATTCGTTTCTAAGATAGCAAAATATTTTTTTTTCCAGATGGTCTAAGACTTTTGCACAGTACTGTATGTTCCTAGGAAAGTGAACTTAAACTTGCATTCCTTAAACCCTACCTTCCACTTCCACGCGACGCTCAACAAAATTCTATCGCATTCAATTACCAACATTCCCAACTACCGTTCACCACGAGGAAACAAAACTATCAGCGTGCAATAATCAACAGTATCTATGTTGTGTACCTGCTATAAGACGAGCTCGGCGACTCGTGCGAGCGAAACGATCGTGGAGTAGCCGAGAGGAAGTAAAAGAGGATGCATCGTTTCTGTCGACCGAAACGGGCCGTAAATAAAGTAGCACCGGTTAATTCAGGTGTGATAGGGCCGCGGCAGATATAGATACAGCGACAATTTACGGTTTTGAATTACGCCTCGGACCGCGGAACGTACGGAACGTATCAGAAGACGCGAGCTAAGAGGACGACACCCACGTATATAAATAGTGGACAGGAGCGTGTGGTCCTTTCGAGCGAGCAGAACCGTTGACCTATGACACGCACGCTATAAACAATCCTCTGAAGCAGTAAATGGATATGTGCTGTTATACGGCGTCGAGTTGAAAACTGAGCCTCGGCCTGGCCGACCGGACTCTCTATCTCTGTTTCTCTCTCTGACCGGCTGGCCGGGGTCCCTTGCGAAACGGTTATTGGATGCACGCCATGCTCCTGTGCCAACCCTGAGGCTGTTGGTAAATATTTTTTGTCCTGACGAATAGATTTCCTGCGACAGCACGCGGTAGACGCGACCGACCGCGAGCCTACACGGAAATTCATTCGGCTCCGCCAGTCATCGACGCTCCTGCGGGACCTCTGATAAATCTTTCCGCGTCAATCGCCTCCCCGCGACGCTTAATTAACTCTGATCGCCGCTCGTTTCGCGTACCCTGATTGTTTTTCCTTCGATATTTCGCTGAAACGGGTAGTCGATGCTGCTGGACCAGCTCTAATTATGGGGTTGAGAGAATTCGTACAGCGGGATGGAAGTATTTTTTTTTTTTTTTTTTTCTTCTTTCTTTTTAACCCTGCAATTCTGCTCGTGGTTCTTTTTTTTACGTTAACAATATTGCGGATGAAAATTCGCGTGCATTTTAAAAGATAGTAATGACATTACAATGCGTTGTGGTATTTTTGTAGTATTAGAGTGTGTTGTAGTTATTTTCTTTGAGAATCAGAAGATGAATTTCGTGTAGTGAAATTTTTTAATGCGACGGAAAACGTTGTGGCTATTTAAAAACAAATAAGGCGCAAAATTTTGGGTTGTAGCTCCTGGTTGTCTTTCTTTTTTTTTGTGTTTCTTTCTTTTTAACCTTGCAATTCTGCTCCTGGTTTTTTTTTTATGTTAACAATATTGCGGATGAAAATTCGCGAGCATTTTAAAAGATAGTAATGACATTACAATGCGTTGTGGTATTTTTGTAGTACCAGAGTGTGTTGTAGTTATTTTCTTTAAGAATTAGAAGATGAATTTCGTGTAGTAGAATTTTTTAATGCGACAGAAAACGTTGTGGTTATTTAAAAGGAGATGAGGCGTGAAATTTTGGGTTGTGGCTCGTGGGCGTCTTTTTTTTTTTTTTGTTGAACGTTTTTAGACTTTGAGCTTAACATGTACATTGCTGTTTATAATTCTCTGGTGACCAGACAGAAAAGGATAAGTTAGAATTATTTGTTTTACAGAGAACCAGTTATGATATTTACAGTGCAATGGAAGATCATGTGTTTAATTTGGACGTGATAATATGTGTGTTTTATAAGTCCAATGGGACGCGATATATCGTACTCAATTTAGAAATACTTTCCATTTTTTTTTATATAATGACTTATGTTATTTTGACTTACCGATGACTAAAATTATTAAATTTTAATAATTATTAAAAGTTTGACTTATGTCCTTCTGCTCGTCCACTATAAAATTATTGAAACGATTTTAATAGTCCTTAGACGAGAGAATTAATAATTCATATTTAAAATATGGCAACAATACTGTGGGATAATTATTTACTTTTATATAATAAAATCGAAGTATCAAATCTTTATTGTTCGAATAATTATGAAAGTTAGTATAAGCGAAATAATCGCATGAAGCTTTTTTGTATTTTAACTAATGCTAGAACCGAATAACAATAAAAGGTTCTTAATTTGACAGTGTTAAATACTGGAACAAGAAATTTTAAGACCAACTTAATTCTAATAATAAACGAATTTTGGTAACAATTGTGGAGGTTAAAGTGCCAAGTGCAAGAAAGTTTGAAAGTTAAGTCAACGTGACAACTTTGTGACGCAATCTGAATGTTACTGGAACAAAACTTTGTCTAAAATACAGTTTTTGAAAGTGTGAATGAATTAGAGTTTATACAGATTTAAACTTTGAAACGAAAAGTGAATACAGCGATAAACGGTAGCGAAATTATCAGTCGAGTTTTCAATGATACAGAACACTCGTTGCAATTTCTATTTTGTAATTTTTAAACGTTTAAAATTTGCCTCAATTTCACGTTCGATAGACACGATAGGCTTTCAGCTAAACTAGTGTTAAGTAATTTCTACGATCCAAAAAGAAAACTATAAAATGACCGCAGATACTTGATGTAGTCACTAAAAGTATGGCTTTTAATCTCACCCTCGTTCGGTTTCCTCCATAATGCACCTGACATTAGATTTCGTTCAATGCATTAAGTGTACGATGGAATTAAACTTGATTTTAACGGGAAATTATTTAAGTATCGTTTCCTATAATATTATTATAACGAAAATTGTATTATTCTCAATCAGCCGGCTTCAAAGAACAGCCTACTTTAAATAGGTTTCCTTCAGTTTTATTTTTATCCATCGTGGTCTCTTTATGCACAAGTGAAGTACCTTTTATATAATGAACATAAAGAGTTACTCGATTTTTATCCTAGTTATCATATGTAACAATAGAAGCGACATATGGAATACTTAAGATCGTCACCAATGTTGTTATAAATTTGATTGCTAATAATGAAGAAAAAAACTAAAATAAAATTACATATTTCGATTTCTTTAGTTACTCATTTTTACGTATACAAAGGTGTTAGTTGTTTCTTTATTAACCCTTTGCACTCGAGGGTTCCAGAGCGGAGCCATTTAAAATTTGTCTTCAAACTCGAGGGCTCCGCTATGGAGACAATGCAAATAATATTTAGTTCGTACCATAAGGACAAAAACAAATCACTTTTGCTGACAAATAACGATCGCGGCTCGCGGATAATGACGTTCTCGATAACATACATATTATACACTTCCGTTAAAATAAGAAACAATGAAAAACCAAAGTCACATTTGAAATTTGTAAAATTGTTGGTGGATCAATTGATTGGAAATTTTCGACGGAACAGCACATCCCGAGAGTTCATTTACACGCCAAGTACGGAGGCCAGGCTCAACAATCACCTGCACATCATACGTTTGGGAACCAAGAAAGATTGTGTGGTGTGTTCTAATAGAAAAACTCCGGGCGAAAGACGGCAGACCCATTATTTCTGCGATACCTGCATCGAAAAGCCACGATTACATATTGGCGATTGTTTCAAGAGGTATCACACCTTGGACGATTACAAAATGTAATAATGTTATAGTTTTTTTTTTTTTTT
>SMSQ01019799.1:0-13767 GCA_019453375.1 Ctenoplectra terminalis | reverse complement strand
CAGATGGATGACTGGGATACAGTCCCAGTGCAAGACGAAAGTGATCATTAGACTAGGTAATACCATATTGGATCAAAACTTAAATTAGGTGCAGAAGATTTACATGTTTCAAAAAACTAAGCAGGTTTTTACACGATTTGACGGTTCTAGTAAGGTCTTTAGTGTCTTCCTTTATTTGAAATATTTTCCTTTCATTTTCATACGCCGGGCACGATGTCGTGATACGATGGATAGAGTTCCTAGAGTTGCAACTGCTGCATATTGGAGGGTTTTCTTTTTTGATCAAATATGCGTGAGAAAAATTAGTATGGCCGATTCGTACTCTTGTCAGTGTGGTTTGCTGCTTCCTATTAAACAGAAAAGCGGGGCTTCCTTCATAGATATTATTCTTGATACTATGCATGTACGTAACGTGTGAATTTTTCCAGGCCATATTCCAATGGTTTTTTATAGTTTTGTAGAGGGATGGTAGGATTTCCTTGTGAAAAGCTGGAATACATAAACTTTGGCACTGCTGGTTAGCAGCCTCTTTACCGATTTGATCCACTCTGTCGTTCCCTCTTATTCCTATATGGGACGGGACCCACCCGATAAGGATCTCTGTAGCTTTATTGTTTGATAAAATTACGTTGTATGTTTCAATAATTTGTTTAATGATCGGATTCCTTGAATTGGTAGTTTCTAAGGTTGCAAGAGTGCTCTTGGAGTCCGTGAAAATAACGTATTTGCTGTCTTTATTGTTGACTGCATCTGTTTTCTTATATACCACAACATTTGAATCTTCGAGTTGCTGGTAATATGAATGAAAAAAAACTTCGAGTGCATAGGGTTAAACCAATCTATAGATGTTTCTGTAACACCTATTACAGTAGGCCCTCGACTTTCGCAGATAATTGGTTCCTGAAAGTGTGTGCGAATGTTGAATGTTCGAAAGTAGAGGGATGTAAAAAAATATGCTCCAAAAACTGTATTTTAAAGTCTCTATCAACATGTATACATAATGAAGTTAAAGAGGCGTGTTAAGTGCTTTCGGGTATTTCCTTTATAAAGTTGTCAAGAGTTAGTTGAATACCATCCATCTTTTTCTTTTCTTGATAAAGATTTCTATAACATGCTGAGTCTTTCTCAATTGCCCTACGTACTTGAGATATACGTTCTCCATTGGGATCACATTCACAGTTTTCAGAACGTTAATTATTTCCATCTATGTCTCGATCGTATGAAGTTTACGAGTCCTTAATTTCTTTTTGTTCGTATCGACACTGCAGTTTTTCCGTTTCTGACTCATGTTTATCAATTTACAAGGGCGAAGTATTTAAACTTAAACAAATAAATTAACAAAACACACAACACGTTGACGCACGCCCTAATGCAAGAAACTGTTTTGTTCTCTCGATCCGAACAACATTGTAATCTGATGGCTAGTCTGATGTCTCCTAAGAGGGGATATCAGATCGCAGAGGATTAACCCTTTCGCTACGAAGGGCGTATATATACGCTTTTAAAAATTAAGCAATCATTTGATATAAGCGCGCATAGAATTATTTCTGTACCATAGAATTATTTATGTCATCATTTACATATGAGCTGCCATCATTCATTAAACGATACACTTAAATTTTGCTATGTATATTTTTGTTATATCAACAAAAACTGTATCGATTCGTATACCAAGAGCTCTCTCAATTCTGAGAGCACCGTAGCGAAAGGGTTAAACAGTTGAATCTTTAAAAATGTGCGAAAGTAGAATGTGCGAAAGTCAAGGGCCGCCTGTATATTCATTTGAAATAAAAACTAACTTGATTTATTCTGTTTCTACGTATCCTGTGCAGAATTTTCTTTTTTTTTTTTTAATATCTTTAACTAACAAGGGAACATACCGAAGTATCAGTCGTCGATTTTGATAAAATTTATGTATCGTGTAGCTTTTATAAAAATATTTCTCGTGTATTTTTTTTATCGGCAATCGTCTATGTTAAAGGGGTGGAAACCGCCCTCCAAAGTTGGGAATGCAAAATATTTTTCAACGAATATCTCGAAAACTATTAAAGATAAAACCATTGTGTAAATCGATGAAGTTCGTGTTTTTCAACGATGAACCCGATGATATAAATTGTTTTGTAAAATATATATTTGTTTAAATTATGCGTTAAAAAATAGCGTATTTTTAATAGCTAAAAATTAACACATTTTTTGAGAATTTGGTTTTAAATACTAAACCTTGATGTACAAACTCGGATAAATTGGAATCTCGATTTTTGTAAACACTTCATTATATTTGAAATGGTTGCACTCAATGCGCAAAGCAGAGTATTTGAATTGTTCCTTGTTTGCAAATATGTGGTAGCTCCGAAAAGAGTTTTTTTTATTTACAGACACTCCTTTCTATTTTTAAGAAAAGACAGGAGAAATAATTAATGTTAATTACTAAACCATTCCCACCTTCGAGGGTGGTTTCCACCTCTTTAACATGGACCATTGCCGATAAAAAAAAAATACGTGTCAAATATTTTTACGAAAATTATATTATATATAAATTTCATCAAAATCGGCGATTGACACTTCGGTATGACCATTTGTAAGTTATACTTTAATTGTCACTGTTGGATTACTACTAAGAATAGTGAAAATAAAAATAAAAATTTTGCTTGAAAGCAAAAATAAGCTTCACTGTTTTATGGAATGTCTTTGTATAAACAAAGATAATAGGACTGCTAGATGTATCCTGAGAAAGTATAAATCGACGACAGTTTTCTTTTGGATGTCCAGATCAGTTCGTTGTAAGATTTCCTCTAGTGCAGACGGAAGCGAGAATCTCGGAAGAGAGAATCCGAGTACAGCCCTTAGCCATCGAATTAGGACCACGTACGAAAATTTCACTTTAATGGCTATAACGTTATGTCATGCATGAAAAAATGTCTTTGGTCGTTCAAATTATTACTAAATATGTTGATAACGATGTATACATAGCAATTGATTTATTACCATAGTGATAATAATCAAACTGTGTTGGTGATGAGCGATTCCAAAACCAAAAACATCCCTTCGCTCCCATGGTCAGGCAATTCTCTCGACTCGAATACCATAGAAAATGTCTGGAGCCTACTCGAAAGACTAGTTTACAGCTCTCCAAGCACCACGTTATCCGAGTTGAAAACAAAAATTACGGATATTTGGAAAAATAATGAAGATACAAAGCATATGATCGAGCAATGTACGAGGACCATACCGGAAAGGATACAAGCTGTCGTCAAACCAAAGGGTGGAAATACAAAATATTAACACGTGTTAATAACGTTATATACAGTAGTAGTGTATTATATTAATAGTTAATAAATTATATCATTACAATTCGAACAGGCCTTTTAATTCCACGCAAAACGTGAAAAATGCTGAAAATTTGTAGTGGCCCTAATTCGATGGGACTGTAAACCGTCTAATAAAGAAACAGAAAAATTATTTTATCTTCATTTATAAGAACCCATATTCCAATAGTTACGCAGGAAAAAATTAACTCCTTGCTGTGTATAAAAACGACGCTGTAATAAATTCCAAATATCCAAATTACCAAAATCATTATCACAAGAAACGAAGAACAACCAACCAACCAACAACAAAGGATACGTTTGAATAATTACACAAACGCTACCCACAACCCAATTCAAACCTATCCAACCATATTTCCCATTTTCCCAACCGACACCTTCTACTACACAAATAAATCAAACCGAACCTAAAAAAAGAACCGTACTTTTAGAAATATCCTACCAAGCACTATCAAGATCAACCTTTTCAAAACCGACGACGTCCGATCGAACGCGTTCGGCGATCGAACCCGTCGGTTCCCGCGAGAAGCTTGGAACCTTTTGCGAAACAGAGAAGAAAGTACGCAACCAGGTACACGGTCTCGGGCCAGATACAAGCCGTGCGCGGGTGGGGGCGGCGGTTGCTTTACAGGAGCGGGTTACAAGCTGGGATCTTCGTAAGCTGTAAGATGATACTTCTCGTTGATGAGGCCAGGACGAAGATCGCATAGAAGGGGAGGGATAAAGAGGCAAGGGGAGCGAGGGCAGCGTGCACGGCGAAACTTTTGTTATTAAGAGTGAGCCGAGAATCCCGGTGGATAGCAGAAACGACGACTGCGATCGCGTGTATTAGGAAACGAAGCTACGGGGTTCGTCGTAACTCACTCGCGTTATATAGCGAGTTAACTATATAAGCAGTTCGCGTTTCAGAAACGTGAAACGATAACGCACGCATAATACAAACCGCGCGGCGCGCCGCGTCGTGCAGCGCCGGAAACGGAACGCCGTAAAATAGTATCTTTGGCCGCGAACACGATAAATTTCCTGGTTTCGCGCTTAAATTACCTGGCGCACAGTTCGCGAAGATATTCGCGTTTCGGTTCGATATGCTGTCCCTCGCAAGTGAGATATCCTTGGATATTAAATGCTTTACACGCTCGCTTATCGTCGCGCCCGCGCGCGTAACTCGTATCAACGCGCTCTTAATGAGAACATTTAGGCTTACGTGTGGATGATGACTTTTTAATGTGTATCGGGCACGAATGAAATTGAAAAATTTAAACTGAATGTACAGGAGACTCCCGTGTAACGGAGAGTTCCTATAAAGCGTCGAAGATATTTGGACAATTGTTTTCGTATAACGCAGTTCTTTGTACGACGCGCTATATAACAGAATACGGGAATTCTGTGCATTTAAAAATTAAACTTGACCTCCTGTGAACCAAATGGTTTTGAATTAACATCAGCGATTTTAAAGTACTGTATTTTTTTCAAAGAAAACTTTTCGTCCATATTAATTTGTTAACTTTCAAAAGATTTAAAAGATAAATCAGTATTTTATTTGGATCTGATTCTATTATAAAACCGATGAAACACAATTTTAAAGTGCGTTGTTATTCAAATGATGTGTTTGTAGATGGATAATGGTAAAATTAATTTTATATGATTGAAGGTGTAACTTTTATTCACCTGATTCGCGAAGGGTTAAATAATAAGCTTGTTGAATTATTTCTTTTGTCGAATTTATGTGAAATAAAATAGTTTTGTTTACATACGTTAGTAATATGTATTTATTCTTTTGAATATACATATATAATAAAAAAAATAAACACTAAATATTCATTATATATGTCCTCAGCACGCACTTATTTTGCTTATTAGTTAATCCAGCACTGCGTAAGAATTTTATAATTTGTATTAGTCAAAGATCTTTATTACTATATTGCGTTATATAAAGCTTAATTTATTAGATTGTTGCGGATGAAATGTCCGAATTATCTATAAAACTTTCAGCGACTATATTTTATTAAATACAATACATTCCTAATGTATGTGCAATATCTTGTATATCTTAACAAGTATGAGATTCAACGAGACGTCTCAGTTCATCACATTTGATCATTTCTTCAGGGCGACCACAAGGTACATTTCTGAGGTTCGTATCTTCAGCATGTAATTTTTCGAACCAACGTCGAATTGTTCGTTTACAAACTACGTGTTTTTCAAATGTTGTATTAATATCACGAGAAACTTTCACTGCATTATAGTATAGTTTATCTAGTTTAACACTAGAACTACCGACGATTAAAGCATACTTATTTCTGCCGAAAGAATCATAATGATCGGTATATAAAAAAATACGCAATGCAAGGGAAACAAAGCTTTATCTACATTTTTAACAGAAAATCATGGGAAATTGCCTGCGAGTTGCCATAGTCAATTTATAAAATTTCTATAAAAAATTACGAATGGGTCATTTTCACTTTGGTAGTTCTAGTGTTAAATTTATACAAGAAGAGCACTCGAATTAGACTTCTATTCATTGTTCGTTTTGTTTCACTGTTTTTTATTCTATATTAAAACAATTCACCATTTATCACTCATGTTCGATCGAGTTAACTTCGAGCTTCATATTCGTGTACAATAAGTGCCATTTAATGTTACTTTTAATTATGTACTGACATAAAATTGCATATTTCATACGCAACAACCTAATATACTGTTTGAAAAGTTAAGACAGAAACAAACGGTTCGCTATGACAGCGTCGTGTTCGATAAATAAAAATTTATACAATTGTCAGTAAAAGGCCATGCATTTCTGTACGCGTTCATGATATTTCATACAAAACGTGTGCACGCATCGTGAATAACAGCCATGCGTAAAATTGAAACTCATTATTTTTAATTCGGAAGATAGGAATGAAACTATTAATATTTTGACGCGTCATGAACATTGAAGATACATTGCTGTGATACGGACGTGTTTTGCTAATTCGGTTAGATTAATTTACACCTTAGCGACGGTGAGTATATGATAGAAACTTAATTGTAATGCAGATTGAAGTTTAATTGTTATGAGATGAATACATATGAACAATTCGTATATATTAATTCTTTTATAAGTGTTAGCGAATTTTTAAGTTTGAGATTTTGTATTTCAAAGAATTAAAAACTTGAAAGTTCGAAAGATTGAAAAATAAAAAATTTGTATCATTTAAATCTTACTTCATTTAGTAAGAAATGACTAAATTACTTTTTTTCCTCAAATGAAATTAGAATCAAGAGATACTGAAAGAAGTTTCTTTCGTTTTTCTAGATTGTCTTTAATGTGGCAAATAAATGGAACTTGAATAAATATATTGGATTCCAGATGAGAAACGTTAAGATGAGCTGCATTATATTAGGTTTATATTTAGCTCCTGGGTGATGCTATGACTACTAACCTGACGGTTAACTTCGATTATCTCTGTGATTTTATCGACAGTTTTGACGACGGGCCTGTCTGTGCGAGGTGCATCTTTAACATCAAAAATACCTGAACGGAATCGACGAAACCAAAATTGCACGTAATTAGCTGTTACAGTATCGGAACCATAAACACCATTCACAATTTCAGCCGTCTGGCTTGCATTTTCGCCTTTATCGAAGAAAAATTGTAAAATGTACCGAATTTTCTCTTTGTCGACTTCCATTTTTAACACCTTGTAACTCACAACTGAATGGACCAAACAAAAAACAGCAAAAGAATTTGTTTAGCGCGAAATGTCACCTTGACAACGAGCATAAATCTGAAATTGTTTGATCGATACTTTACGAAATATCGATCACTACAACCATCTACCGAAAAAATAATGGATTTCTTTTTCCCCAACCTAATATTTGGAATTTTTGCGAAGTTTTATAACTCGCTACAGTCATCGGCAATTATTATTCAATTATTATAATAACATTAATAATACTATATATACTGTACATACTGTATAACAGAGCTCCGCAACCTTTTATCTTCCACCACAAGTAAAAGCTTGCAAACACATAAATTACAATAGTACGTATATGTTTTTATTAGATAAAAAATACAATAAAATAGCTCTACGTATGTAGATATCTACTTTAATTTAAGTTTTATATAAAGCTATTGGAATTGTATGCCAACACAAGAACAAAAATATTTAGTTATAGATTACGTGTAAAAATTTCCTTTTTAAATTTAAATATAAAGTTTGTTGCTTGGGGTTTAGTTGCGTCTATTTAATCAAATTCCTAACTAATGTGGCGGTTAAAAAATTTAATTATTCTGGAGAAAATCGCGGCACAGCGGTTGCGGAGCACTGCTGTATAATACTGTGATATTAAAGTATTACAATAATATAATTCAACAATAATACTATACAATTACTATAATAACACTATTCTGAAAAACATAACATTTAGTATCAATACACACCGTTTATTTTACCATTTGAGTGCAAAGAAGCGCGATCGCGTAAAAGTACCAATACATTCGTTCATGGCAAAATATTGTCAATGTTGTTGTTCGAAAAAATATTACAAAACTGAAACTTTTGCTCTCGTAATTTTCGCAACTGTCTTTTAATCTGAAAATTACTGAAAATCGTGTATACGTATAATCAATTTAGCTTTTATTGTACAGTAGTGGCCACAGAAATTGCACGACCTTTCACCACCGTGAGAGCTGTTGATAAGGAGCCATCACCATAAGCTGTAAATGCATTTCCAAAACTGACAATCATACAGAACTGTGAAACAATTGATGTATTAGGTCAGCCAATAAGTTCGTATGGTTTTTAACAATAATTGTCTTGCAGCGCTTTGAAATGCAACTAAATTCAGTTAAAATTTTAAAAACAAAAGGTGACTTAGCAGTTGAAATGGACAACATATTATTGAATAAAAATACTTCCTTTTATAATAAAAAAAAAAAAATCGCTTTTTGTTTACATGTTAAAACTCGCACGAACTTTTTGGCCAACCGATTAAAATTCAACTGAAGCAATATAACGCAGCCCTTATTTTTATTCAAAATATTTAAAACTGTTAAAATAATAAATGCTAATATAATAAATAATAATTTATTTAAATTAAATTAATTATTAATATTTTAAAGTCCTTTCGTACAAAAACATTAAAATTTATTATAGATAGAAACCGATCTGACTTACATAGATCTGAACTCAAATCATGTAAGATTTAAAAAGTCGAACAGACAATATTTAAATTTTATCTTAATTCAACATCGAGGTCACATATTACGCTGTTATCCCTAAGGTAATTTAATCTTTTTATCATAAATTAAATAAATCATATAAATTCACTAAAATTATAGATTTATACGAATAAAAGTTTTTAAAATTTTATAATCCTCCCAACTAAATATTTTTAATTATTTAATTTTATATAATTTAATTAAATAATTAAAAATATAAAATTCTATAGGGTCTTATCGTCACATAATTATAATTAAGCATTTTTACTTTTTAAATTCATTATAATATATTCAATAAAAGACTACGTTAATAAAATTTAGTATAACCACAAAGTTTTCAATGTGTCTAAAAATATTCGACAAACAGTGTTCTTCAGAAGTGGTGCAATTTCATTGGCCACTGCTGCATATATTTTTATTTATTCCTCGAACGACCCGTGGCACTCAAACGATTAAAAACACAATATCAGTGCGCTGGAAACAGTAGAAACAACCGGCAAAGTTTATCGAGAAAAACGCTAATACTGTAAAATGCATTATCCATGATAATGCATCGTCAAGCAAGTCGTTCGATTTAACGAGCAGAATAAACGGCGAGCGCATCACGGTTAACCCCCGTTAGACGTAAACATCCGTAGATCTACGAATCTAATACGAGCATCAAGAATCCAACCGCAACTTTCCTTCGCGATTCCATGTTACAAATATACGTATCTTTGTTTCAACGCTACAAGCACGAACGGTACCGTCTTATTTTAAAAGAAAATTATCGTTGATTAATAGTACTACATTAAACCATCGTTAAAACGCACCTCTTTCGCCATTTTTCTCCTTTTTTCAGGCGTTTATCGCACGTTGGCGCGAAGATAATTCGTGCAGGCGACGGCAATAACGAGAACGTTCGTGCACGAAACAATACGGCCCTATTCATGCTCGTTATTTCCCCTCGAAACTCGTGCAAGAGGCATAGACTCACGAACTTCTGCGGTCTGTTCGTTTCCTTGTCTAATTAGAAAATTACCCCATACCTCGGGACGATTGCCGAAAACGAAACGGAAAATCGTTCCCTTGCATGGCTGTTTGACGATAACGTTGATCGGCCCGACGACAAAACTCGTCATCGTACCCGAATCTGAGAGAAGATTACGCGGCGGGTGCCCGCGGAAATCGGCGAAACCGAAAGGAAATTAATAGTTCGTCCCGGATGTTGGTCGTTCCTACCGCAGGGCGTACCGCAAACGTTAACCCGTAGCCTCTCGTCTTCCATCCGAGAGAATTGAAACGCAACATGCTCTCTGACGTGCACGCGCGTTTATTTTCGAGTTCCATTTGTTTGCCAATTACGTTCGGCAATGAATGTTTTCCGACAAAAAAAAACATCGGTGAAAGGTTTCTCTGTTATTCGTATCTGTGCCAATGTGATTTTTAAGCTTTTCAAAGAAGAATCGAACCGCGCTACGCAGGAAGAAATCAATCCAGTGGGAAATAAAACTTACAGAAATGTCTTTGCGATTGTTTAATGTTTATAATTAAGTGTGGATTATTATGTAACGAACGGAAGTGTAATAATAATATTGAAGCATTGCAATAATTAGAATATTATCATACTGTATTATTCTGTTACAGCTGTAATACTAATATTTGCGCGGTATTGTTTCTAAAAGAAATTGGGAACAGTGATTTATTTCGCGATGCGTTACGTAATAATAAGCTGAACCCAACCTACAATGTGGATCTAAATGTGAATCGTGTAGATATTAAAAACAATAGGAAAAGCGCAAAAAAGTTTTATTTTCAAGAATAACAAGCGATACATCTTCATTTTCTACCATTTCGAAGTTTATCTCCCAAATATTCTGTTAGCCGTATCAACATTCGTGTATCGCTCTTTTTATGGAAAACAAGAAAATGGACATTTTGAATTGGAACAGTTTTTATTTAATATTGAATAGGTTCAGGAAATGGATTGGTTGTTTTTTGATTATAATATATATTACACTGTATTAATTATGATCATACGGCATATTTTTAATTTTTGTAGACCGGTTACTTTCTGCATAATGCGATTTGATTGTGAATCAATTTCTAGTGAAAGTTTGTTTCGTTATGTGAAAAATGTGTTTTTAAATTATTACACTACCATTCTAAAGTATTCAGACACTGATAAATTTAACAACTTGATCGATTTCTAGCGACGATACATAAATGTTACCAAAACATATAAATTAATGACAATTTAATGATTGAAAGTAAAATTTACTACCTTCTTAATGAATCGACACATTGTAAATTGAAACGATCTATTAATAAAAATTTGCCAAGAGTATATTAATATCAAATTCGTGAAAGGATACTACTTGAATTAATCGTGGTAGAAGAACGTCATTGTTTAATCCATAGCTTAGCAATTAAATAACCCAAATATAAAGAACTTTTCAAATAACAAAACAGTTCTATAAGATTCGACACTTATAAATTTTAATACCATTTTTATTATATGTATATTAGTTCAGTAATTTATTCACAATATTATAAGACTTCACATAGCTGTAACAATAACAATCGAATAACAAAATGATAAATTACATTCGGTCAAAAATAAGCAAAAATAAGGTAGTGTAAATGTGTATATTTAGATTTACAAATATCGAATATTGAACAAATATCTCTGCATAGAATTTACCGTTAATTAATTTTTAATATCAATTAATGGAATATACTTTTAATTATTAGAGATACCCATAAACAACATCTTTATCTTTCCACAATTTATAATTAATTTTAAATTTCTTCGATATCATTTTTTAAACCTACGTGATTCTTATATTGACTGGAGAAGAGGTTCAAGAAAGATTCAAACAGAAATTTTTCTATGTTGAAGGTTCAGATGAAGCAAGATCTCTCACAGCTCATAGAAGAATTAGCTACAATGCTTGAAGTCAGGTGGGAAAAATGTATAGAGAAATGAATAGTCATTGAAGTGAATAGAGAAAGTGAATAGACGCTTTGTATGTATTGTCCTCGACAAATGGTACGAATACTTCATTTCCAACAAAGGCCTCCAAGAAGTTAAACACAAGAACTTAATATTGTATACCGTAACTACTAGAAGATAAAATCCGTTACAATTTCTATAGAATATTTATTAACCGGTACCCTTCACAACATGCTTAGAAACGAAAAAATAACAACCTCGGTCAGAATTGGCCGCTCCAAATTTACTCTATAAAATTTTGTATAACCTCTACATATTTAATTTGTTTAAACCAAGAAAACACATGAATTTGCGCAAAAACGAGCGAAAGTAGTTTCCTCGGACCGATCGCAGGAACAAGGGTCCTTGAAAACTTTCCTCGTCGGCCTGATCTTCCATGTGCGTGCACGCGTGCGTGCGTGCGTGCGTGCGATGAGGATTCAGCCGAGATGAGTTCTTAGAAATGGCGTGCGGTATCATCCCGTTCCATCCTGCATGCCGTCAGTTGCGTAGGTGATACAGACACGCACGGTTCCACGCATCCAGCTCACGCATGCTCGCGTGTGCGTATCCGTGGCTAAGAAGGTAGAAGAAAGCGACTGCAAAACAAACGACAGAAGCGGAGCGAAAAACCGAAAACCAAAAACGATGTACAAAAAGAACCGAATAGCAACAAACCAGAAAGAAGATAGAGGGAGAAGGAAAGGAACAAAGGTCAAAGATTCTGACGGAGAAGAAGGAAGAGCAACTTCGACGGCTAAGAGTTGGCAACACAGGTAAAAGAGCCCACCAGGTAGGTTCTGCCGTCAGTGGCGATGCAGGCGATGCGAACGAGAGGAAGGACTCTGGGAACGACGTAGCGAAGGTGGATGAGGAGGAGGTCTGAGGAGGCCGAAGGAGAACACTGGCAGAGAAGCAGCATGGGGAGGAGGAGGAGGAGGAGGAGGAGGAGGTGATGGCGAAGGAGGAAGGCGAGCAGGCTGGTGCAGAGAGGACGGGGAGGGAGGGGCGGGTAGAAGGGCAGCAATCTCGCGGTAATCTAATTTCAGCGTGCGGAGGGTTCTAGGAACGCGGCGTGACATTAGCGAACCACCTTCAGCATCGTCCGTTCGTACGAGCATCCTCCTCTCTCTTAGCTCGTCCTCTATTCAACTTCTTGCTCCAACCACCTTCGCCAACCTCTGTCCTCTCTTATTCCACCTACCGCACCGCGACTCCCCCTCCTCCTTCTATCTCATCCTCATCCCCCTCTCTAACTTCGCTGCTCTTACGCCGAGGGAGGCTATCTCCTCGTCTAGTTACCGACGCCGAATAAAGTGGTTCGACGTTTACGTCGACCCAGGCTAACGGGTAATCCCCTGCCCGCCTCCGCTGCCACCCTACACACCACTGTCCTTCTCATCCAAGCAAACTCCCATCTCTTTCTTCTCCTATGTCTCCGGTCGACGATTTTCCGTCGAGCCTATTCGCGAATCGAGGCGCGATACCGCCAGATACCGGAATCCGCGCTGCTCGCGAACAGGTGCACGCATTGGCGCCGATTTCAGCAACCGACCGATTACGCGGAACGCTGCCGGAGATTAGGGACGGTCGGCGAAACGATTCCCCGCGCTGGCTCCCAACCGTTCCTGTCGTCCTCAGGATGAACGATCCTCGGCGAACGAACCACGGGAATTACGTAACGAGCTGTCGTGGCGAACTGTAACGTGGGATCGCGCACGCGTACGAGGAGCTGATGTTTAGGTGAACTCTTTTGGCAGGGTTCCTTAACGAGGAATCGCGTGAGATGTTAGGTACCGATGCCTTAACGAGACTTCGTCGTTGAACGGAGAATCGAAATACGTTTGACTGTGAGTAATAATACGATGGACTGTATGTATTTTGAAGATAATTGTTGGATGATAATGGGCATTGAATCGTAATTGATTGAATCGTTCAATGTATACCAGCGCTTGTAAGGATACAGACACTGATAAAGTCAATTTGATCAATTTCTAGTGACTTCGGTACGTAAATGTTACTGAAACATATAAATTAAGGACAATTTAATGACTGGAAGTAATATTTACTATCTTCTTAAGCAATCGACGCATTGTAAATTGAAATGACCTATTAATAATAATTTGCAAATATTGTATTAAAATTAAATACACGGTTCGTGAAAGGATACTGTTTGAATTAACCATGGTAGAAGACCGTCATTATTTAACCCATAGGTTAACAATTAAATAACCCGAAATATAAAAAGTTTTTCAAATAAG
>SMSQ01019798.1:159003-170776 GCA_019453375.1 Ctenoplectra terminalis | reverse complement strand
GCTATAGTGTTAATGTATATTCTTTTTCATTTTTGTCATTGGAGATTATTTCCTTTATTACTTTTATCTGTTTTTTGTTTTTAATTGATAAGTTTTCAGTGATATGGGATATTTCAAATCGTTTGAATAATATTCTGCGATTTTTTTAAAGTGTCTTTAAGTTTGAGATTTTCAACATTGTTAAAAAATGTCACAACAATGCCATAAATAATTGCAGAGCATTCTTTGATCACCGTTTACCATAGACGGTCCTAAATAATGATTATTGTTTCTTACAAATTATGTATTCAATTATTATATGGTATTTATTTTTTTTTCACCTGAATTGTTGCAGTGACCTAACGAGCAACAACATAACAGACATTCCAGTCCGTGCCTTCCATCGAATTTCCAATCTTGAAGTGTTGTAAGTACCGAAGCAAATTATTTAACATTTTTTACTTTCATTATACCAATATCGTTTTATTCCTCCTTATTTCTTAAAATCCACACAAGCTATATTTTCAACTTTCATTAATTTTTTTTCTTTTTTTTTTCCAGATTACTTCGACGAAATCGTTTACACACGATCGCCGACGATGCATTTACAAACTTAACGAGCCTTCGAGTATTGTGAGTGTTCTGCAAATCGCACAGAAATTCTTGCTACAAAAAAAGCAAAATAAAAAAAAAAAAAAGAAAGAAAGAAAAAAAAGAATAAAATTTATGTTTATTGGTATGATAACAAAAATTGTAATAAAAAAGCGGAGGCCAGACGATCCGTTGTAAGCTAAGAAAAAAAAAAGAAAGGGATCACATGTAGCGTCCGCGATTGTTAAAAATTGTAATTCTCTGTCTGCTTTGTAGGGAGCTCGATGACAATTATTTAACAAAAATTCCGACCGCGATCATAAAGCTCTCTGGCCTTGAAGACCTGTAAGTGTGCATCGATTAAGTAAAATGTAATTTGACAACTTTTTTTTACATTCTATGAATAACTACTTCCTTATCGAGTCTCGTCTTATTCGACAAGAAAAATTTCAGTTGCGATATCTCGACGAAGAAACCGAAGAAACATTTTCTTTCGGCTTACCAGTCGATATTGTTCAACTGTTAATAAATATTAAATCATCATCACTCGCCATTTGATTAATTTTTTTTTTTCAATTTTTTGGAATTATTCTAAATTTTTTGAATATGTTTAGATATCTCTCCAAAAGATTAAGTCTTTGAATATATATATATATATATATATATTCAAATTCAATATACAAAATTTATATTGTTTTAAAATTGAAGAATTTATAATGACTATTAATTCTTTGACTGTTGATCACTCGGAAGCAAAATATTTCTTGTACTCAGCCGAGATACAGAAATAAGATTGATGGATTATATAAAATTAAACTAAAAGTAAAAAAAGATACATCTAAGTCCATTATTGGTAATAAAAAAAAAGATCAACGCCTAAAGTGGTCTACAGCAATCAAAGGGTTAACTCTAAAATTTAAATCTCAAATATTGGAATAAGAATTTCAAATACACTGTACTGTATTCAATAACATTCTTCCAAAAATAAAAAGAAAAAATTAAAATTCAGAGTGATTGTGATTGTGAAACTGTACAAAATATTTATTCATCAATTCTTATACCATTCTGTTTCCAAAATAAGGAAACAGAACGAAACGGTAAAGAAAGTTAAGTCGCGAAAGAGAGAGATCAATGCCGGTCCTTTTGTTTTCCGTTTTCACCAAAACGAAGGAACCCAAGAAAGTCGTATTCGTGTATGTTCCGTCGGTTTTGTAGGTCCCTGTCGAACAATCGGATCGAAACACTGGAGGAGCACGTTTTCCAGCGTGTCACCAATCTCCTGTCGTTGGACCTACGCGGAAATCCCATCAAGGAAATACACGGGAACACGTTTCAGAATCTACGAAAGCTCCGTAAACTGTGAGTATAGTGTTCCTCTCCTGGAGAATTTATCGGTTTCTAAAAGTAGTCGGTCCCTGTGACGGCACATAATACTTCCGTTACCAAAAATATATCAAAAGTTCCTACAAAAAGTCCTAGAAGTAATTAATACAGCGCAAGATTAAGAAAGATTGAGAAAAAGAAATTTTTTAGCAACATTTTTTTAATTCATCTTTAATTTTTAGAATTTTTGATACCTCAGTATTGTAAAAAAAACAATTTTTTCTTTTTTTCAGAATTCTTTCGAATCTAAAGGAATTACAAATATTTCCGAATCTAAACGGCACAAGATCGTTGGAAGTATTGAGATTAGATCGCGCGCAAGTGACGAATGTTCCGGAAGATTTATGCGACCAGTGTCCAAAATTGAAAAGCCTGTAAGTGGTAAAATCTATAGTATTGTATGAAGAGAGAGGCAATTCTTATTTTCGCGCAAAACTGAAGACCTACCGAAACTGTTACAACTACCAACAACTGGTAGAGAACTAAATTACCGTGGATATATGTTATCTTAAAAGATGATTCTAATAAACATTGAATCATTATGAAATAAAAATATAAAACGCTTGAGGTTTAAATAACAGTTTCATAAATTCATGGTGCTGTATTGAATAATGCATCTAATGTAACATTCTGTTACAACTCATTAATTCCATGTCGATATAATTTGATTGTCGAAGCGAATTACAATACCGTTGAAAATTGATGAAGTTATGTAAACTTGACAGTAAATTCATTAGCCTGCATCAAACTGTCCAATGCACTTCCAAAACTTAGAATAAAATGATATTATGGTAATTGATTTTATATTGATTCTGTCTGATGCATCTTGAATAGATTTCTGACACGATCAATTAGCTAATTAATAATTCAGCTTCTTCAATTTTACAATGCATTCTTCTTCTTCTTCGTAAAAATTTATTTATTTATTTTTTTTCTTTTTAGAGACATGAAATCGAATTTTCTGACCGACATGCCAAATTTACGGAATTGCACCGAATTGCGAGTTTTGTAAGTAATTTTTTTAGTAAATAGTAAATACATTATTGGGTATTTATTTATCTGGCGTATAAAAATTTTTTTTATAGGGATCTGGCCAGCAACATGATTTCATCGTTGTTAGACGAGCCATTTAAAGGTCTGAACATGTTGCACGACCTGCTTCTATCAAACAACAAGTTGCAAGTGATCCCAGGCGACGCGTTCACCGGCTTGTCGAGGCTGCAGGTGTTGTAAGTGTCGTCGCATGCAATTACTTCGGCGTAGATAGCTCGTCGTTATCGTCTTGAAAAAGATGATTCGATGTTTCAGGGACCTAGAGAGCAATTACATCAAGTACATTCACCCTGACGCGTTTAAGGAGACGAAACATTTAGAGGACCTGTGAGTGTGAAGCGTGGAAGAGTAAAATTCATATTTATCTTTAAAAATTATTTTCCAGTTACTTCCTTTCCTGATCATTTTTTCTTGATTAAAAATAAAACCAAAATAAATAAAATTTTTATCTCTATTCTAATTCTAATATTTATTAATTCACTATGTATATATCTTTATTCATCTCTCCAAGATAGATCCATATTTATCCATAAAAACTATTTTCCAGTTCATTTTTCTTAATTAAAAAATAAAACTAAAATAAATAGAATTTCTATTCTTATTCTAATTCTAATATTTATTAATTCACCGTGTGCATATCTTCATTCGTCTCTCCAATTTTAGAAATCTCGGGAACAACGTGTTTCCAGCACTGCCAACAGTAGGATTATCAGGCCTATTGCACCTTAAGACGTTCAACAATCCAGCGCTAAGGGAGTTTCCTGCTCCCGAAAGGTTTCCTCGCGTGCAAACAATGGTACTATCGTACGCTTATCACTGTTGCTCGTTTCTGTCGATCGAGGTAGAGGATCCGGTGACGAAGTCCTCTGTTCAAGAGTCTATCCTGTTCCCAACGGACAACGAGTTCGATATGAGCCTGTGGAACTCGAGCTTCACCGATATCTGGCCACAGCTCAGTAAGTAGTTCAATGAACTGGTTCCCCTTGTTGAGGTCCTTGGAGCTTTCATGGTCCAGAGACTTGAAGTTGATACTGTTCGAGATTGATGGCTGATAGACAATTTAACCCTCCGTTACCCGACGATTCTATCGACCATCGGTGACCGTACCTGGGTCAGTATGGACCCGTATTTCCTTTTTTTCTTTTTTTTTTGTCACTTATGTTCGTGATCCTTCTTTTACAGGCAATGGTACTGTGGTGACCCTCCTATACTCCGCCATCAGAGAGATTCCACTAACACCGACTTTCCCGCAAGTCCTCAAGAACCGTACGATTTATATTTATACCGATTCCTCTCCTAACTTCAGTATCCCCGCGTCTAAGGCCTACTAGGATGTCTTACCGACGAGTTCACTAGTAGGTCCTGGATGAAACTCCCTTCCTTTCCTTTTCTCATCCTCTCTCACATTCAACTATCACAGTCATTAGCCATTAAAGTATTTTGAAATTGAAAGGTGGAATTTATACTGTGTTTTAGTAATATGAATAGATAATGAAATTCAAGAAAGTGTAAATAATGTGGATTAGCTATAAACGAAATATATACAGAGTATGAAAAAACAATAATTACTTTTTACAGTACGTGTATAACTACTTTGAGTTATAAAATGTACATTGCCACGTGTCTTTGGTATTGCATTTTTGTGATATAAAACTGGGAACTGATCGAAGAATGTATTTCAAAGCACACGAATGTCTTATCAGTCCTAATATAAACAGCTGTTAGCGCGGATCAGTCATCGCGAAACGAGAAGTTTGCACGCTCGACGGAGGGTTAAAGATGCTTTGAACTGTACCAACTAAAAGTTTCTCTAATCATTTTAAATCATCGCCACTAATCATTGTCTCACAACACTTCTCACAACAACGTCAAGGTACTTCACTAACTATACCTCATCGGTTCAACAAAAAAGTAACAAGTTTTCAAAGGTTGCTACTTTGTTCTAATACGTTTTACCGACAACAATGAATATTTTGCATTGCTTTGTATCGTAAAGAATTGTACCAGTAAACCAGTTTTTATTCTGTTCAAGATTCAGCTTGTTACGTTTTAGTTTACGAGTCGCTCGACACTGAAATGCTGCAAAGTGCAAGCTGCATAAGCTGATTTGCGTTATTTGTGTATAGATACAAGCTGTACAAGTTCGAGGAACATTCCTAAACTTTGTTTTTTTTTACACAGACAGACAAGTTTCGATGCTCGAGCTTGCATCAATGTGCTCTCTGCTCTACTCGACATGTTTCAGTGATCATCCATGGCAAATCTAGTATTAGTTCTGCAATTAATGATATTAAAATTGATAGACATGCCTTTAAATCAAAGTTGCATCTTTTAGTTTTTTCTAACATTACTTTTTCAATTTTTATATTTGTTTTAATCGGTAATATAATACACACAGCTTGGTTCAAAATTTTAAAGATATCCTGTATAATTTATTTATACTCAAATAAAGGATATAAAATGTTCCTTTTTAGATCCGCCTTAAATCACAAAAAAAAAAAAGAACAAAAATATACAAATTCACTAAAACTCACACTATTCTAGCGAGATATCATCAAATTATTTCTCTTCTATCATCGATTCGACCGATAAAAAGAAAAACGACTTTGCAGCACTGAAGTGATGACGTGTTTTAGATAACATGACCGACAAATTTGGCTCGCAAATAAATGAACTTTGGGCTAACTTTGGTTCAGATTTTACATACCCTGGTAACCTGCCCTCATATGTTGAGGATTATTTTGAAGAGCAGAACAGCCGAGCTACGCTGCCAGCTCAGACACTGCCTTCTCACGTACAGTGCCTACCTCAGCCTGGTAATTTTAACATCAATTTCTTCTTTTCAAACGCTCGATGAATTTTTAACTTACAATGGAAAGAAAAAAAAAAGAAAAAACTCTAAAATATTTCATGGTTTTCAGGTCCTTTTCTGCCGTGCCAAGATCTCTTCGACTGGTGGACTCTACGCTGTGGCGTCTGGGTAGTATTTCTACTCGCAATGCTCGGAAACGGAACCGTAGTATTCGTGTTAATATTCTCCAGAAGCAAGATGGACGTTCCTCGATTTCTCGTTTGCAACCTTGCCGCGGCAGACTTTTTTATGGGCATTTATTTAGGTCAGTAAAACCGGTAAAAAAAAATACAAAAATCAATCTCCGTCGCGGTTCGGACTTACGGTCTCAAACATACTTTGTACCTTTAGGTCTACTGGCTGTGGTGGACGCTTCGACCCTAGGGGAATTCCGCAAGTACGCCATTCCCTGGCAAACTTCTGCCGGATGTCAGCTAGCTGGCTTCCTAGGTGTCCTTAGCTCCGAGTTGAGCGTGTACACGTTAGCAGTGATCACTCTAGAAAGGAATTACGCTATAACACACGCCATGCATCTGAACAAAAGACTTTCCCTGAAACACGCGGGTTATATAATGACTGCTGGCTGGTGTTTCGCTCTGTCGATGGCAAGTTTGCCCCTAGTCGGTGTGTCAGACTATAGAAAGTTCGCGATATGCTTGCCATTCGAGACAAACGGGAACGCGGCGCTAGCGTACGTGATCTTTCTCATGCTGATCAACGGCGTCGCGTTCCTTATATTAATGGGATGCTACCTTAAGATGTACTGCGCGATCAGAGGCTCCCAAGCGTGGAACTCGAACGACTCTCGAATCGCTAAGCGGATGGCTCTGCTGGTGTTCACCGACTTCCTCTGCTGGTCCCCCATAGCGTTCTTCTCGTTGACCGCAACGTTCGGGTTGCAGTTGGTGTCGCTCGAACAGGCGAAAGTGTTCGCCGTGTTCGTACTGCCGTTGAACTCCTGCTGCAACCCATTTCTGTACGCCATCTTGACCAAACAGTTCAAGAAAGACTGCGTGCTCATTTGCAAGGCGATCGAGGAGTCGAGGGTGACCAGGGGGATCGGCAGATGCCGGCACAGCTCGAACTTCAGTAACAGGCAGACACCTGTGAACACGAACAGCCTGGTGGACAGGTCGTCGAGAGATAATCAGGCGCCTTGTGCCTGTAACTCGAGGCTACTAGATGCTAGACAATGTTCTGGCTACCGACGATGGGGCACCAGAATATTATGGCCCTGTGCAAGGGACACGAGGCCTAGACACGCGCGCAGTAACCAGTACGCTTATCAGATCGCTGAGATTCAACAGAAACAACATAAACGAGCCTCGTCGGTGTCCTCCAGTGAAAACTTCTCCTCGTCCAGGTCGGATTCCTGGAGACAGACGCATCATTGCGGCATCCCACTGAGGTTACTGGACCCCAAACGGAGAGCTTCTTCGTGGCTGATTACGAGAAAACCGTCGCAAGACTCAAACCTCAGTTCCTCCAGGAACGATTCCTCCGGTTCCGCCACCACCGCCAGTACCAGTACCTGGCGAATCTCGAGGTCCAGCGCGTCTCTAGAGGTAACTGGTAGGAACACGCCGAGACCAGCCAGGTCGAAGCCAAGACTGACCCGTCAGCTGGCCATCCAGGAACCAGAACCGCCTGGATCACCGAGCAGATTAGCCGTCAGGCTCCTTGCAACCATACCCTCTGCGGCAGAGACCAGCGATCAGCAAGACGACGACGACATGCCGCAGAATTAAACGGTCTCTTGCGTGTACCTCGGTTTATTACAGATTATAGTTCTGATAGACTAAAGATACGAGTCTCGTTGCTCCCGAACGGTTTCAGTATTAAGTGTTCTCTGAAAGGTGAACGGGGTAAATCAGTCCGTACATCGGCGATACTCATCGTCGCGTGTTTGTGGTTACGTAGACAGAGAAAAAAAGATGAACTATTTAGAGAAGCTTCTTCTTTTAACGTTTGCCGTCGAACATTGTTTGTAGTGTACATAATATTGTTTAAAAATATTACGTTTTTATTTCTTTTTTCTGGATTGTTTTTGGCGAGGAGTATTTTATATTTTGGGAGACCTGCAAGACGTTGAAAGAGGAAAGACAAAACCAGAGGCGGCTCGTGCATGGACACTGCAGAACCGCGGCTTGTAATTTTTTATTTTATCATCGGCAATTCTATATAATTCTCTTATTTTGTATAAAAATAATAAAAATCATGCACGTCGTAATAAGATGCGAGCAATTTGTCGCGCAGTTTTACTATTGTTTATATGCAAAGCAGTATTCTTTCATGTTTCATTCTTTTTTTTAATGGTCACCATAATTTTGATATTTTATCCAAACATATACACATATGAATATAACGTGTATGTACATTTCAAAAGTTGCAGCACCCCCATAATTTTAATTCACGAGCCGCCACTGGATAAAACTGTACTTTTATTCTCTTTGTACAATTATTTATGCCAGTTTCGATAGACGTGCGAATGAGACAGGATCGATCTACTTTTATTGACCGTCCGCTGTGCGTACACATAGGCGAATCGCACCGAAAGCGTGCAATCGATGAATACAATAGTCACGTTCGTTAAATACTGCCAAGATTTACTACGTCTTATGACGTTGGTGATTTTTAACACGTTTACTGTTGAAGAAGTTTTATATTTACACTAGTCTTTCATATATATTAATACTAAAATACCATTCTTTTTATATATAAATTTTAAAGAAAGAAAACACTCAAGCGAAAAGCTTGACGAAATTTTTTTTTACCTTCAATATATGTTTAAACTTACATTATATACGTTAACTCAGAATTTTATAGAGTATTAAAAAGATTTCAATGAATTATCACGACAGTTAACGTGTTAACTTAATAGCATAACGTACTAATTTAATTTTATGGAAAAATTTGGTTCAACGCGAGGCACAAAATTAAAAAAAATTTTTTAAGCGTCAATTTTATTGGTGTTTCCACTATAAAGAGACCTCGAGAATTGTAACTGTAATTCCGCGACGAGAAATTTCGATTAAGAATAGAGCGACGAAGTATTTATTGATAAACTGAAAAAAGGACACACAGTATTTTTCTGTTCATTTTTTTTTCTTTTTTTTTTTTTTTTTTTTTCTTTTTTTTTCTGAGAAATTATTCAGTTCAACAGGAACGCTTCTTTGTCCGTTGTTCAAACAAAAATCTTTTTATCACGGGATCAGTATTTAAAATCCATTGTTCGATTGTTAATAGGAGTGTTTGCGTTATTATAAGACTGACGGTTTATACGATTTCTCCCATAACTCTGGAGCCGATTTCTAATTGAGTATCTTAATACTAGTGATGAACGAATAGTTAACCAGCGAATAGTTTATTTGTTAATCGTCAAGATGGTCTATGAATTCTCAAACAAGTTAAATTGAGAAACCGAACGTAGTCGATGAATAAAATGATCCATAACTTTTTTATGCGTGTATCTTCGTGGGAAGAAAATTAGACTTAAAGCGAATCACGTAGCAGTGTACAATCGTTTGAGAATTTATCGACCAACTTAAAAGTCAATGTATTCATTGTTACGTTCGTTAACCATGGAGGTGAACGATCATAGAGTTGTGTAGCTATAGTTACTTGATCGTTAGGTCCCAGTTAGACTATTCTAGCCTAAAGACTATTATAAGATCGTTACAGCGTGCAAATGTTTATACGCGATTTTAAATTAATGACAGAGATGTTCACTAGTATTACTTACCGGACTTATTTGTTGATGAGTGAGTTATTCGTTCTTTGCGCGATTGTTTCCAAGTTTGATACAGTTTAAGATCACCAGATTGTAATCTTTGTCTCTTTGGAAGAATATTCCAATGTTTCATCCATGTTAATATCCAGCTTCATGAAAGTGAAACCAATGCAATTAGGAAAAGTATTATAGATTAATTTAAAAGGTACAGAATAATTTTATTTATCACGTTAAGCGCTACGTCAGTCGCACCGAACTGAGCGTCCAAATTTAGGCGTCGTTGGTTTCTGAAAACCGACAGTATCAATTTACAAAAATAATAGCTTATAATTCATCAATGGTTTTTATTAAATCACGTTAAACAAAGATACGACTTTCCTTTGCAGGCTTTTACCATTTTCTTCTTAAGTTTATAGCTATTTTGCGACTAAATGTTTTTGAATTAGTATCATAACACAAAGCCTAATGAAAAATCGACCGAAATCGGCGTAGCGCTCAGCGTGTTATAATAGTGAGCTGTAAAAGAAAACACATTTGAGTTGTTATGTGTTGCAAATGAAGAATATACTTTAATAATTCTGATAAAGGTATTAATAATAACTAGACTGCGGATTTTTATGAATATAATTTAAAAAATGTAAGCTAGATAGGACATGTTTCTTTGTATAGTTCTGCTTATTACGTGCATTCTGTGTATGTGCTTTCAAATTTTCTATAAATTCATAAAAATCTGCAATCTAATAATGACAAACTTCAGGATACTATTCTAAAAAGAAAAAAAGTTTTCATCTGAAAGTCTTAAACTGTACAAGCTGTACGAACCAAAGCCACAGAAGGCTAAAAGTTCTAATTTGCTGCAACCGTTTAAGAGTTTTGTCGTCTGCCGCCATTGGCTCAGCACCGATGAACATGTTTTGCGTGTGTGTCCGGTTCGAACTATTTAATAACATTTTTCTAATAAAACAACGCATTATGACGAATAGAATCGTTGCACTGTATCACCCTGGAAAATATAGAGAAGATTTTAATAAGACTGAATCAAAGAGAAAAAAAAAAAAAAAAGAAAAAACAGGAGTTCGACTAGAAGCTCCCGACTTTTATGGAATTTTTTTATTTTTGAAAAAATGTCTGTTGCGTTACAAGGAAGACCTGTCCCGCCGTTAAAACGGCGAATAATATAACAGTAATATAACAGGAATAATTTAAATATTTATCTAAAATAAATTCAACTTTGAATAGCCCGCGTTCTCCACGTCGGCGTGCACGTACGGTTACCAGCTAAAAACATAAGACTTCGCATTGAATTATTGTCGCTCTTTACAGTGCAGAGGCAAAAATGAAATTGTGTGATAATCTAGGTCCGTCTAAATCTGAACAATGAACATTTAATTATTCGTTTTGCAATGGCAAATTGACGCCATGTCAAATATTTTATTTAAGTATTACGATATACATATTTTAAGCTTCTAATATGTATAGAATAATTATTTTTTAGAATAACGCATCGTTACATGTTACGGGAATTTTTTTTATATAGCTATAAAACTAGAAAAAAACTGAAGTCTTGTTTATAAAATTTCAAACGTACAGGTAAAAGATTTCGAGTACATTTTTTTGTTTTCTAAAATACCTAGAAATAATTTTTTTTCTTTTTTAATACTTACAGGTATTTAAAAACAAAAATACAGGCTAGGCGTAGTTCAAAATAATAATAATAATATAAGGAATTCCATGTTAAACACGTTGAGGAAGATTTGGAGTTCAAGTCTCATACTTTTGGCTGGTAGTATACGTAAATTAAACTGTACGGTACGTGTGTTCTTTTCTTTTTCTCTTCCATTCTATATCTCTTTCATTCTTCCACGTTCATTCTTTGTCCCTACTAATAATTAGTAAACTGGAGTCAGGTGGTCAATTACCAAATGATATAACATTAACGAGATATGCACACAACTTTAAAAACTGTCCCTTATAAAAAGTCACTCGTAATTATAAAACGTATTGCTCAAAGATCTTAAAAGGAATTAACAAATTCTACGCGTGGTCTTTTTTACAGAGTCCATTAAGTACCAGCCCCCTCTCTCTTTTCTGGAGGATACGAATTACTATTTTTTCTTCTGTTTATACTGTGAAGAATAGCGAAAGAATACTCTTTTTTTATGATCATTAATCAAAGTCCTTTTTCT
>SMSQ01019798.1:127732-153992 GCA_019453375.1 Ctenoplectra terminalis | reverse complement strand
AAAAAACAAATGATAAAATTCATAAGATCACATTGATTAAGTGTACACCCGAAAAGCGAACCGGAAAAGGAAGCCCAGTGGAAGAGCGCCGTTAATTTGTGCTCGGCCTGTACTATGGAAGCCTGAAAAAATTCGATGAAAAAAAAAAAGAAAGAAAAGAGGAAGAATTACGTCTAACGACTACAACTAGAGTCATCGGTGAAAAAGAGAAACGAAAAGCTTTAGTGCGTTAGAATTTCGTTTTTTTTTGTTTTTTTTTTTGCGCGCGCGCGAGAAACTTGTCTCGGAGGATCTAGGAATGGGCGATCGTTTTTAAATAAAAATCGAGATTGGAATAAATAATACTGGGTTCATAAATCGTACTTCTAAATTAAAATTTTTCTTGAAACAGTAGAATGGTACGAAATAAACTTTTTCTAGAAAAAAGTTCTTGCTCGATGATTACTTAGGCCGTATATAGTCATGGAGAAATAGAGGGAACATAGACTTTCATCGCTTATGATCAATGACAGAACCTTTCCAGAGGTTCATGAATTATTTACTGGCCTTCGAAATGATTCCAAGGATGAGATTGTGAAAAGAAAAACAGGAATGAACTGAAAGAAGTGTCTCCCCTGCTTTGTAGAAGAGGTTAGACCACTGTTATAGCCTGTGGAGAAATTACTGCTCGCTCAAGGACACTTCCCCCACCATAATGACATTCGTAGCGACACCTTCTAGTAAAATTTTAATTAAGTTAACCTTAATAATGTTATTCTCTTTTTTCAACGATTTTTTTCTGTTTTTTATTTTTTTGTAGCAAAAAAGTCAACTAATATTGCTCATGAATGAAGTTTTTTTTTCATAATATGGTCACCATAATAGCTTGAGAAGCTTTTTGATGGCCTTGAGCAAACATATAATTTCAAAGCAGTTCTAGATTTAGAGAACCCAACCAAACGTTTCCCTACTTTAGAAAGATTCTGGATGCAATTAAAAGCTTTCGGTTAACCGCAAAATTTGATGAATAAATAACATATAAGATCGAGATTCTTTTGCTTGAGAGAGACTAATTAAAAGCTAAAGATCCGCTGGACACCATTCAATGAGATACAAGAGCAAAGTAGAAAAGGGTTCCAGCGGAAAAAAGGCTCAATTTAAATACAATAAAAGAGACAGAGAGCTGTCGATATTCTATTCTACATGGAACTGGACTGAAAATGAACAGTATAGAGGAAAAGATCGCCCATCCTAGAGTAGGAATATTGTCGTGACTAAAGAATTTCGATATCGCGAGTTTAAAAATCTAGCTACCTAAGTCGGACGTCGCATGGTGGTGTCTCGTTGCGAGCAAAATGAAGATTTGGCAAAACGGGAGACACACCGGGGCACCAAAAACATCCTACGCGACGAATAGCCGAGTGGAACATCGTTCCTACAACAATCTAGCTTCTCATCGTTGGCCACCGAGTCTATTTTTCGCGTTCCTTTAAACTTACTTAACTAACGCTTCTTCAAACCCCGATACTACTATTATCTATTGTATAATATTGTATAACTGGTCGAACTGCGGCGCAACCAACTTGATTATTCGTCTAGCTCACACTGTATAATCCTTTAACAGAGTTTCCTCCTCAAGGTGCTCGTATAATACATTAATGTACAGATTGCAGAATAACAGTTGCATCTTTCACATTGTAACAAAACTGTAATGTTCAAAGATGCAGCTGCTTGAGTTATTTACATTACAAGGAGCTTCGACGCTTACTGTACATGGTACCAAGAGGCTACCGGAATTTCAACTGGCTGAATAACAAATCTCTGAACTGTTTTTGAACATACTGACCGCGAAACTAGGAATACTTTCTATCAAACTACCGTTAAGTATTGCAGAATTTATTGAAAAATTAGGGATTCTCTAAATTGGATCTTAAGTACCATTTCTGTACCATTAAGACCTCGTCTAATTTCTAAATTCTCCTGTTTCTCCAAGCATCTTCTCTCATCTCACAATATTCAAAAAGAGTTATCAAGGTTCGATAAACAATTCCAGTAGCATCAGGCTCGAATAAACAATATCAAACGCCAACGGCCGACCAAATATAAACGAAAGGGCCAACGGAGAAGTCCTGGATGTTTCACCCGGCTACACCTGTCTCTCTAATTATATATACATGTATATGTATCAATGTGTATGAACGTACGTATAATATACATGTACCCGGCAGCATCTAACTGCTAATCAGTGACCAACCGGTTCTCGGAGACAAATCGTTTTTCATGTTTAAGTGCACGTCGCGGTTTATAACCATAACTAATCGATCGCAGGAGAGTTAGCGTTAAGTAAGAACGTTACAACACAGATATACTGTATGCTATGTTGACTAGCGGGCTTCATCACGTGACCTTGGCTTTGTTCTTCCTGAACGCAGGGAACAGGATCTTCCTGCGCCGTCTTTTCAACTCGTCGTTGTCCGTGGTGGAATTCGAGTCCGTCGACAACGTCTCGTCGTCCACCACCGACAGCTGAGGTTCCCTCAACGCTTTCCTGTGACTACTCGATGTGCTCGTTGTGGTCGCCGAGCTAATTGCATTCGTAGTCGTCGCAGATGGCGGGACACCTTTTTGGTGTCCTGACCTGTCCTGACTCGACGAGTCCAACGAATTCTCCGAGTATGATGTCTTCGACAGGAATGATGAGGTAGTCTTGTCCTCGACAGCGAGGAGCATATTCGTGTCCTGACTATAGGAGCGTACGATACTGGTTGACTCCTTGCCGGGCGACTTGATGGGCTCGTCTGGTCCATCGCCGACGGTGAAGTGCACCACGTTGCTCTCTGGTGGCGTTTCCTTACCGGTTTCGCTGCTGGACGAATCTGGGGGCACTGATGACTCCTTCCATGTTAGGTTGTCCAAAGTACCTGCGGATTAAAATGAAGTTCTGTTATGTTTTATACGTATCTATTGGGTTTTTCTTTATTTTTTGCAAGATTGAGAGCCTAGATTTTAGTAGATAATTGATATATTGTAACAAATTTGAAATTGTTGAAAGAGCAATAGAATTTTTATAGGATTGTTGAATTTTATAAGTCAGATTTTTTTGGTATTGCAATTAATTGTTTCAAGAGATTTATAATAATGGTTGGTTAGTCTTAGAGTGCAACTGAACCTTTAATATCGGTAACTGGATCTTCTGAAATATCAAAGAAACTGAGATTCTTCTGAAAAAGGCTGTATTAGAGGTAGCTTCTTTGATACCTGAAGAAATATTGATTTATTGATAATTTAGTCTTTGGTATTTCAGTGAAGATATATTAAAATAACTTCAGAACATATTTTTATTCGGTCAATTGATTTACTGTCGTAATTTTCATGCACTAATATTAGAACTGCTTTCAGAAATCTGTGTTAAAGACCAGTGTCATGCAAAATCCAGTTTGTGGAAGGAAGAAGAGAAACAAACAACACAATGGAAGGTATTCTTTTATATTCTACAGTCAGTAATATAAATTCTGCCATGATACTTTGCTTTTTTCGCAAGTAATACACGAATAACTTGAAAATCTGTCTTTGAAAGATATAATGCATGAAAATTGACGATCTATGCATTAGAATTTATGTTTGTTTCTAAGAAGATTCTTCCGATTCGCGTCACATTAATTATGACGAATCTGTGCATGTATTTTGGACGTTATACTTTGCCAAAAAGTGCAGTTTGGTCCTCTGTTTTAATAAAAAGAAGACATTAAATGTTTGATAATCCCTTTTACGAATAATCAAATATTTTATGGATCCCTTAATGAAGATTTCTTTTTGTTATTTTCACTTTTAAAACGACAGAGTCAGAAGTACACGACAGACAGAAAAAGAAATTAAAAAAAAATCTTCTTAGATAACCTGTTTCGACTCAGTTATTTTAACAGCAACATTTGTTAATTTCATTGGTACATATCTGGCGAATTTCATCGGATAAATATAGTATTCAAGACGTACAAACTATCAATGGATAACATATTCAAGTATCTAACTTAACTTTGATTTGCAGGTAACAAAAACAGTCACATAGAGATTACGATGCAGTAAGCATTATGTCAAGTATGCAATTTTAATTCAACTGTCACTCTTAAATCCTACAACGTTAGCTACATTATTTAAGAAAGAAAAAGAAAGAAGAAGAAATTTCAAATATTCATAGAAGAGGAAATGAAGCTTTGGAAAGACGCAGAGTCAACTTTGATCAATAAATGAAGAGGGATATAGAATTCCAAGAACGGATCATTCAATCTTAAATATAATGCGACCAACGTCCATCAATAAGAAGATTGGAATTAAAATTACATACTCTGTTAAGTAATCGATCGCGAAACGTTTCTCCGCGGCTTAGGTCATACAAACAAGGCTCGTGTTTCATGGTTTCTCGCAAGTTGCTTGATTTATTAACTGCGATCTATAAATCGTACACAATAAAACGTCGAATGCTTGGAAGGTGGAAGGGGAATAACATATGTTGCAACAGTCAGACGGACAATGTACAAATTCTCCGCTTCTCTTTTCTTGTCTGCACATGTGCCTGTGTGTAACGTTTCTATGTATACGTGTGGTATATAACTGATTGCCGTTGGCATGTTCGAGTTTATAATAGAAGGGAAAAAGAGCCGTTTCGATTGCCACACGATTCGCTTGAAATTAAAGTGATTCGAGACTGTATTTTTGTCCGAGTATGTGTGTTGCACCTGCGAGTAAAATCTTCGGTCGTATACAGTCGCATCTAATTTTAATTGACTCTAATATTAATCGTGACGCGGTTCTCCGAAGAAATAGAATTTGCTTCTTGGCATCATTTATTGCTCGATGAAGCCCCAGGAATCAGAAATCGGAGACTATTCCGAGTTTTTATCAGTCTATAGTCGCGACCAAAGGTTTCAATGTTCAGACCGCTAACCCCACCATTCATCGTGTTGCAACGACCTCTGTTTATCTTGATTTTTAAAGTCATCACTCGATACACAATTTTAAATGTATTTCAAAGTAATAATACTAATATTGTATGGATCTCTTAGGCTCTACAGCTTAAGTAATCACTGAAGATTACTCGCTTAAGCTACAGATACTTAATGTGGATTAAATTTAGCGATCAAACAATATAAACATTTTGTAAGTGGTGAAATTCTTTATATTATTCTGAATGCGAATGAAATTTCAGTTTTGGTATTTCTTTTCTAAATTGCTTAATGCGTAACGCATTAAAGAGCATTTAAAGAGCACTGGTAATGGACTCTGAGACATTAGAAAATTGTCTCTTCTGTTTTCAAGTTAGTAAGAGACGAATTGTAGCATGGAAGGGGTAGACACGACGCCTGGTGAGGGAAGTGACCTCGAACGACTGAAATCTTTTGCTCAGACTATACTTAATCGTAGGTTCTAGCTTTTAGAACTATAATCGTGAGGGGTAGAAAAAGAAAAAAAATATTCTGAACTGCAGACGACACGCAAGAAAATGGCACCTCCAGCGAGACAAACATGATCATCCAATTAAGATCGAATCCGGATGCTGTGCTCGCCTTTAATTTGAACTATTAATACGAGACTGTTGTGCAACGCCTTGCTTCAGATCTGGCAAAATTGAAACGTGCTCTTGTCGAAACGAGAAAACGCTTTGGCGATCTGTCGATTCTCGGGACAGAATCGTGAAATCTTAAATGAAAGAAACTTCCACTTTGGTTTAACGTCCTACAGAAACTAAACGACAATATACATTTACGTATAATAGTATAATAGGTGATCGATCACCGGCACTTATTAAATAATGTGATAATTGGATAATTATCACGCTTGGCACTTAGTCGTCTTCGATATATTGATATTGGATACGAAGGACTAACTAGAAGGCTTATTATAAATAATCGAGCTTGAATCTTATGCGATCACGATGATGTGGATCTAAGAAGAATCGAAGCCGTAGTCTCGACACGAGTTAACCTTTGTAGAATTGCAATTAAACGGATTAATTATTGCTGTCGTTAAGTAGTGGATCTTCTCGAGTTTCTTGATGAAAAAGAGAGTACACTGCACAAATGCTTTGAGACAAATTGTATTATTCAATTTTTTTTTTTTTTTTCTTTTTTTTTTATACTTGGTCTTCCTTGGAAAAGAATTTCTGAATTTTTGAAAGCAGATTAATAATTATACGTATTTTTTGATTTATCTAATTCTTCCTACGGCTCGAATCTTCGTTCGACCTACGCTTAAAAATAAATTTCTTACGAGAGAAAAAAATAAAGGATATCTATTTCGTATATGTATATCGATTAAGAATAACGCTATCCATAAAAATATCACATCGTTTTGATGCCTTAATGTCTACCATCGGCGAGATGGGAGCCACGTTCATTCATTCGGTACATCGTTAAAATTTTACTACAAAAATATGTCATGTTCTTCCTTCGAAATGTTATCCTAATCTTTTATTTTATAATTTGTACGAATAAATTAGTTGCAGAACGCAACTCGGTATAATTATACTGATAATACACTTCTCTTTGAATTATACGTTTCTATACGTGTGTGTAAATTTACGCGTTAACAACATGTTAAGAGATTTGTCATTGTTTAAACAATTAACACGCCATTAAAACTTGACAAATCTCGATTAGGAAAGGGGAACATTCCAATTATAATCCTCCCTTTTCCTGCACACAAATCCTAAATTGGGATTTCACTAAAAGATCTGTTGATGTTCTTTTAATACTAATTGCGTTGTCATCGTTCACAGACAATTAAGTTCCGTTCGTAAGCATTTCCTTGGTACAATGTACTCTTGATTGCGAACATTTTGTTCATGTCACACATTACTTTGGTATCTCTAACATTCCTAATAAATAGATAGTATTCTTTTTACATATATTGATATGTAATCATCCGATGGACAACAACTTTTTAACAACTATAACTTTCTTAAATTTTGAATAAGTCTCCGTACAATGTGCAGGATTATAAATATACATAAAAAATATATTAAAAAGATTTGACTATGTAGCTTCTTTAATCTTTTTTGGAACCGTTAAGTACAGTTTCTTCCGTCCCTAGAATCAAATGATAATATACCATAAACAAACGACCAACCTAATGGAAACAATATTGAAGCACAAAGTGTCAACATGTTGTTAATTAAATAATTCAAACATATAAAAAATAAGAGTCATTTGTATATGCACATGTACTCCTGTTCAACAGAATTTTTGTAAAGTTGAAATTAGTTCGAAAGAAGCGTAAAAGAAACGTAGAAGCAATATTGAACAATTCGAACAAATTCTTAATCAAAACGAGACAACAACAATTACAACATAATTTGCGCAACATTTTACATAAAAGACACAAGACACGAACAAATTTTTAATCAAACCCAACAATGTATAAGATATAAAAATTATGAATCAACAGTTTTTTAAGCGAATAGCTAAAAATCTCGATAAAAATTTTTTTTTATCGTTATGTAAAGTTTTTTTTAGGAACTAGTTTTTTATACGCTTTTTTTGCATTTTTTTTTTTTAACGTTTCATATTCTTCTTATAAAAATATAACTTTCGTAATGTGTGACATCAGCAGTCCGTATCTCTGAGTCATATAACATCCTTCATGATTTGCGACAACTTTTCTTTTATCAAACAGAACCTAAAGGCAATGCGTAGTAAATTGTTTCAATTTATATTTCAATAAAAATTCGACTTCTAAATTTCTAACAAGAAACTCTTACGAAGAACAATTTATTCGCAACTTCGTTACAAACTTCCTTAAAGATTAATAAATTAATTTAAAAAATACTCGTGAAAATTTGGAACTCAATACGTACGAGAGTACGTATGATAGCTTAATTTTCACGAGTACCTGCGCCATAAATACGGAAGTTCTAATTAAAGAACGAAAGATCCAAATAACTACTACTAGGAAGACAAACGAGTTAGTATATTATTGATCTCGAAAGCATCGTCTACGTGAAAGAAGAAAAAAAAAAAAAAATGGAAAACATTTAGGTATCGTAAGTGTCATATCAAAGTTACAATAGTATGTACAAATTGAGCACTGTTATTATCAATCTAAATGCTCGTGGAAGTCCGTTTCCAGCTTACCTGCGGCACCGCACGATGAAGGCGAATACACTGAGCTTGCTTCGTCGTCTAAGTCATCTTGGCTGCTGAGTCGACCTATAAACATCAATTACAAACGATTATTCGCGTTAACTTTTTGTGTCCGAGTCGAAAAATCTAAATGAAACTTTACAGGAACGTTAGAGGTCTGGCTGAACCAAAATTATAAAATACTGAGAACTTTTATACGAATCACGTTTATATTTCTGTTAATGTTAATAATTAATATTACTCATAAATATAAATACCTCTAAATCCAAGTCCTCGCCCATTGGGTGTCCCTCTGTACAGAACAGTTTCTAAATAGCTTAGACCATTGTTGTTGATTATATTGAAGCCGCACAGGAGCTCGATTTGCTTCCAACGATGTACTCTTTCTTGCAGTTCCGCGGTGACTTCGTTCAGCGCGGTTCTTGCCTCGACTATACTTTTGTCGACCTCGTCGATCGACTTTCCATGAGTTGAAACAAATGCTCCTACTAAGCTCGATCGTTTTTTTCGTAATTTTTCACACTGGACAAGACATTGTTAAGATTAAATAATACATAATCCTACTGTAATTATATAAAATAAATATTTGAATTAAAAAGAAAGATATATTACTGCTTCTCGTGCTTGTTGCAACTGTTTTTCTGCAGCTATCTTTTTCTTTGTATACGCCTTGTTTTCAATTTCATGAGTTAATTGTAACCAATGTTGCAGTCCTGGAGGAGGGGACCAACATCTATCTTCGAGTTCACCTTCTGCACGTTGCAATTCAACTTTTAACATCTGTGAAATAAAAATTAATTAGGCCTTGAAGAGAAGAAGTTTACGCTTTAGATGTAAGATTGTGTAATATTTACCTCAATCTCCGCCTTCAATTGAGAAACTTCGAGATCCGAATAAGAGGCGTGCAATCCCACGCTTTCATCTTGTAGACGTTTCTCTAAATTTTGTTTCTCTGTAGTCACACTTTCCTGCTCCATTCGTGCTCTTTCCAATTCTTTCTGCAAATTGTGAAACATCATATTGATATACAATATCAATATATTGATAAGATCTAGAGGAAAATAAGGAAAAAAGAAAGGTAACATACTTGCAAATCCTCAAGTGCCAATTCCGCTTTGTGTAAACCCTCCATGTCTTTCATCATTCTGTGAAGATGTTTCTGGGAATTCTTCTTCTGCTGATACGCGTACCAACATCCGATAAGCGCTCCGAATAATAATGTTATCAATATTAAATCTTTTATGCTATGTCCAGTATCTGTAACGAAATATTAAACAAATACCGTGTAACTTAATTGTAGAAACTTTTTAAGGAAAGAGTAATTTTGTGATAATTATTTACCTTTAGGTGGTCCAAAAAGAACTACGTCCATAGCTTTTAAGGCAATTTTTTGTTTATGAATTGGATCCTTGATCCCTAACACGTTACTCAGATAGTGCATATTGTTCACAGCCAATCTATAAATGAAACGAAAAATATTTATTTAATAAAGCATTTCTTTGGAAAAAATTTTGCAATAAAAAGGTGATACGCTTTATAAGGAAAGTCACCTTGGAAGTGTAGCACCGGTTACACGATGTTGTATAAAAGTAGGAACATATTGAGGAAGGTCTACATTAGAAGACAGCCATTCCGATGTTTGTTCTATGGTCCAATTATGAACCTTGGAAAAAATATATCAACATAATAAAATGATCAAGCTTGAAATTATCGGACAAACAATTATATTTTGAACAATACCTCAGACCTCAGCCAGGCTTCCCAAAGTTCTCGAACGCTAATATGCATATCATCGTTATGGTGGAAAGCCCTCTGCCTCCTCTCATAGCCAGCTTCGTATTGTAACTCTTCCCGTAAAAACTGAAAAGAATATGTTGTTTTTTTTTTTTTATAATTTGAAATACACAAAAACTGCTAAGCAATAACTTGCTTACATCGTCTGACTCTGAAAGGTCCACATTTCCATTGGCATCGTCGTCTAGTTGACTGTGGAGCGATTTGATAGCTTCTAAACCTAGTCGATCATGAGAAGCCAGTGTAAGACAAGCTAGGTCATCGTTACAAGTATCGGAACCTGTAATAAATTAAACAACCTACGTTTGATCGTATGTGTTTATGATTACATTTAGTTTGTTATACAGGTGCCTTTTTCTTTGGGGCTATGCTTGACCTGTTAAACACATGTGAAAAGCTTCTCGTCCAATTATTATTAATGCAAGAATGATAATATGAAAAATGTATCTTGTTAATAGACACGGAGCAAGTTTGCAACAATATACCGTTATCGAATGAAAATGTAACTAATCTCGAAACGATTAGATCATCCAAGAAATTTATCTTTCGAAATACGAACTTTTATCATAAACACATTTGTATCTTTCTTTCGCAACCAATAACAAAATATACCAAATTAAAAGAAAACCTTCTATACCAAAATATAAATTTCACAAGTAAGCTCTGAAAATGTTTCCAAACAAAACGATACCACGAACAAATACGCCTATCTTCCATCTGTGATCTAAATATTACCATTAACGTTAAATATACTCGTGCTTATTCATACTGCATACATTTACGTATACAAGGTGTCCCGTTACACGGTGGAAAATACAGCGAGGCTAAACTGAAAGCATAAAAATGATAAAAGAAAGAAAAAAAAAATTTCAATCGGTCCGCGGACAACGCAACAATTTAAGCGAGTCACGGTAAGCGGTCTGCACGGCACAAAAAGTAATCCAAATACAAGATCGACGCAACGAACCGTACAATTATTTAAAGAACAACGCAATGAACGCAATGTAGATAATCATCGGAAACAAGACAGAACATTGATAAATTTGTAAGAAGAAATTTACCAGCTTCATGGGCCACTGCCTGTGCGAGTCCATCTGTGAGTGTAGCAGAGAATGCTGTGACTTTGGAATGTGAGCTTCCAGAGGAGCCAGATTGAAAGTTCGGGCTCGAATCGAGGGCTCCGCCGCTGGCATCTACCGTGTTGCAACACCAATACAAGAAGTGAAGCCCGAACAGTACAATCGCATCGGTAATCACGGATGCTCGCATTTTAAGGTTAGATACACCTTGTCACTGACACCTCGCGCCACCCTTGCGCAGTTGCTACCAGTCAAATAAAAACCCAATACTCTTGGCCCGTTGTCACCTTTGACGTAGACCAGCAACAGTGAATATACCCAAGGTTACAGTTATCAAAACCGGGATGGTTCCAATCCAATTTGACGAGTGCATAACACGCGTGACCGATTATGATCGTTACAGCAGCTCCGTAACCGAGTGGCACAACGTTGTTATTGGCCCCATCAAGGCGTCGGTCAACGTCCGTGAATCTCTTTTCTAAAACGAATCGATTGATTTATCAATTAAGTACACTCTGTTCCTCCGCTACCGTGTCGGGTTTTTCCTATCAAGGCCACCGTCCACGAACAACGCTGCGAAAAATCATTAATTTAGATCAGAAACAACGATGCACCTTTCTGCGCGCATAAAAAGGGAAAAACTCAATTGGTCCGGTCCAGTGCTGTTCGCGTCGTTTCATTGGCTCGCCGATGCATTTGTGATCGCGGGGATTGGCGGCGGCAAGCGCAGCGCGAAAATCGTTTCTAAAATGTCTTGGCTTAGGATCGATCGATTACGTGACACGACTGTTTTCGAATCCTTTTTTCAACTTTTTTTTCCGCTCGACACGCGTCGATCGATCATCGCAATAATTGTTTGGATCGAATCGAGGATTTTTTTTTTTTTTTTTTTTAATCACTTATCCAGAATATTGTTGCGAATCATTTTCTCATTTTTTTGGATTTTATGTTTCAAGTATTAAATGGCCAATCTGCTCGGAAACCCGCTCGGAATTGTGTTGCTGGAAATATCGCGTACCGTGGGTATGTATTGCGATTTCTGGTATTTTATATCGTTAAGTTTTTCGCGATTAACTTATTTTATCATTACATTGTGTTTATATTCATACAGAAATCGGTACCTTTTGAATCGTCGGCCAGCACGAGCTTCGAAAAGGCTCCTGTTTCCTTTCGTGCGCACGTGTGAACGAAACTGCGTTTCCACGCATCAATAAATCACCGTTACATTTGTTTCTTAATGGTTTGTTTATGTTTGGATGAATTTTCGCACGATTTTCTGACGGAATTATTACCTGAATATCATAAATCGTTGTATGGGTATTTTTCAGCGCAGATTTACGATATTGTTGGCCAAAGTGCTACCTGTTCCGATAACTTGTGATTAAGAATGATTAGTTGTAAGGTTGAAGAACAGCTAAGGGTTCGAAATGATCGAGGTTGCTGCTTGAGATTTTCGTAAAGACGTAAGAATGGAAAATAACGGGAAAAGCGAGGAGTGTGAAATTCAGGGGACCAATTCAGTTACCAAAAAAGAGGAAGCTGGATCGCAAAATGTACAAAGTTGTTCGGACACGAAAGTGTCCACGGATTCCAAGAATACTCAAGTTCGTGTCGTTCGGGGTACTAAAAAAATGAAATTGGACGCTGGTGATGGTAACAACTTGGAAAAAAAGGGTTTGTGTCTTTTGCAATTGATCGGTGGCACGTATAATAGTTGAAAAGAATAAATGAAACGGCGATGGATAATTTTGTAATTATATTTCCTGTGTTTTAATTGTTTACACGTGTTCAGATTCTAAGGACGAAGATGGTAGCACAGAGGCAAAAGTAAGATCTTTGAAAAGGTCTTGCGAGCTATGGTCTTTGGAAGATAAGAATACCTTCTTCAAGGCTTTGAACGAATATGGAAAAGACTTTGATGCTTTACAGAGTTATTTCTTGAGCCAAGGAAAGAAGAAAGGTCTACCGGATGTTATGATAAAGAATAAGGAACAGATAAGGCATTTTTATTATAGAACTTGGTTAAAAATTTCGAAACACTTAAAATTTTCAGAAGGTAATTTGTTTAATTGACCTTAACAGTTTTGTTTCTTTTTTTGTATTAATAATATAATCGTTTTATCGTACAGATGTAAAGAAAACTTCACAAGAATTGTACGGTTTAATTAATTACGGTGAACTTAGAAGAAAGCTGCCTAGAATATACGAAAAGGTTCATCTCAAGTTAAATGAACTGGTTTATTGGGGTTCGACTCAGGTCAGACTCAGGGGGAAAACTATGAGAATTAAGACACCTATATGTAGAGCATTGAGGAAACTGAATCAATTAGAAGGTATATTTGACAAGTAAAACTTGAAATATTATAAATCATTCATGAAACATTTAAAACTGTAACGTTTCTACAGATTGGCAGGAAGAGATCAAACTGCCGTCAAGAATAACAATTGAATTAAGACCCCGTAACAACATGGCATGGTGGCAGGTTCAAGCATCATCGATGAATCCAAGAGTACGTACTTTGTTGCCTATACAAAGACGTTTATCTAGTTTATTAATATTTCTGCAACAAAGATGGAGGCCTGCAAAGTATAACACAGTATCCTTGCTTCAAAATAGATAACCACTATTAATATTTCTCATTGTGCTTCGAATAACAAGAAAGTATGAAAAAAAAAAAAGAAAAAATCCTATACATATAACGTAGTCCCCTAATGTGGAAAACGCTGTTGTGAACGAAATGAAAGATACTCGGCTTTTACGAGTAGCACCGCCCGAAGGATGTAAAATTGCCATGCCGATGGTAAATCTTGGAGAGTATCTTACCAGCAATAGCGTCAGTTTAAATTCGTACGAAAAACGTATGGGACTAAAAAGTTCCAGAATGAACTTGTTAGGATCGATGCAATATTTAAAAGGGGTTGGAAAGAAGGGAATTAAGAAGAACAAAGTAGACAAAAAGTGTGTGAATCGAACGGACGATAGCTGCGCGCTACCAGATAATAACAGTGATATAGATGTGATAGAGTCTGGCAGTAACGTTTCTGAGAAATCGTCGATTGCTAACAGTAACGAAAAATCTAGTCCGGAGCAACAAACGGAACCCAACAGGTTTCCAGGCAGAGAAACCATCGAAAGAATTCGTAAAGGATGGAACGTTGAAGAAGCGAACACCATTACTGTGGGAGACCTCTTTCTAATGGTACACATTTTAATCGAGCCTGCCTTCGACAAAACGCATCGTTCCTAATCTTATAAGTTTTCTAGTTCGGTCGTGAGTCGAAAATTACGTTGGAATATTGGTGGAATTGGAATCTCCGCGAACAACAAACTGGAGAGTCTACATCGACAAGCATGCGCGATGATAATCTTTGTTTCACTTTGCAAAAGCTACTATCCATAGCAAAACACAGTTATGGCACAAGCAAAGTATACGATAATACTTCTGGGAGTAACGAAACCGTGATTTCATCTAGAGTACTCTCGACGAAAGAATCGACATTCAGAAGACCTCTGGTTCCACAAACCTATCACAAAATTGGAACACCAGACGCTTTCAAAACACAATTAGATGTACGCTATTGTCTCATGTTTAGTATTTTCTTAAGAAATTAAAAAAAAAAAAAAACGTCTATTAATGAACTGACTTTACCTTTTAAAATGCAGAAGTTTAAGACACGTTTCAGTAAGCGTGGTAGAACCGTGAGGCAAAAAAGCCTTGTCGTGCAAAGGGTATTGCCAATAATATCTACGTCGAGCAATCTATCAGAAAACGTAACGTCTAATGCTCAAGAAACAAATAAAATAAATGATATTCCTATAAGTAACAACGATCAACAGAATGATAAGCCACCACCTGTAACTATAAGTGAATCGCCAGAAAAAAACTTTTTGGATGAACTCGAAGTAGTAAGAGACCCGAAACCTACGAATTCCATTATAACAAGCGCCACGCAAATACTTAAAGAGGGAGAACACCAGTGGTTGAACAGTGAGGTCAGTTTCAGATTTGTAAATTTATAATAAAATATAATTGTCTTCTTTTACGAATATTAAAATTAAATTACAGGTAGCAGACTTTTCGTTAAGTAGTTTCTTAGGTCAATTAGAATCTCCTATGAAGATCTCGCATAGAAGTCAGAATGGAGACAATATCGTTGAAGACAGTCGACCATCATCCGATGTAAATATTTATAATAAAATTTTTAAAAGATTAAATATATTAATAGTTTTAATTTATATTAAAGATACATTAATATTACAGGTTGTTTCACATATGCAGTGCCTGATGGGAGAGAATAGCGTTGATTACATGGCAAAATTCGCAAATCTTGCCTCGCAGATCGCGTCGGACGACAGTAAAAAATAAGAGTATAAATAATTGACTAATTTTGTATAAATTTTAACAAAATATTTATCTGCCTACAACCATGTGGTATAACAATATCAGTAATAAATGAAGAATAAAATATTATTCGTACACGTATGCACAGTCCCTGAATAATTTTATTTATCGTGTGATTAACAATTTGCAAGATATCTACCGTATACGATTGTATTTAGCACTTTGCTGTTAAGTACTGGGTCAACATTGTTCCAACTCGTCATTATTTTTATACCATGTTTTTTTTCTCCCGGTTGTAACGAATAAAAAATCAATTTTTACGATAAGTCTAAATTCTTGATCTTGCATCGTTCATTCATGGATACTCATAAATATTTCATCTTACGTTTGATGCTAAAGATTTATTGAAAACCTTGCACAAATGCGGGAGGAATATTTAGCATCCTCGTTTAACCCACAAAAGATGACGCTGCGCCTGTTTATGGAATCATTTAGGCAAGTTCTCGTGTATAACTTCTGGTATTGCGTTGCAATCCCATATAGCTAATCGTGTGTGTCGAAAGAAAAAAATAATAAATTCCCCGTTTACAGTTTCCTTAACAGAGCAAAAGGAAGAAATTCAAGTGTTTGCGGAAATCCCTCCTCGTTTCTTGGAATCGACAAGTTGCACTTGATTGACAATTAAGCATATATTAAGTGCAATAAGAAAAAAAGAAAGAAATATGGATGCAGTTACTTACGTGCTATTAAAATTTATATTTAACACCACCTATTATTACCAGTGAACAATTTTCAGTTTTAAATAAATTTAACATCGAAGGAAAAAAAAAAAAAAAAAGAACGAAAAATATTCGAACACTTGAAAACTGCAAAAATATGAATTTCTCTCAACAAAGATAATTTCTGAAGAAAAATTACAGCTAGCACTAAGAACTATTGCCGAAGACTGACTAAACATGTGCCTCGACAATTGGAAAAAGATATCTCTAAACGACGATGATGATTCAGGAAATAATGACCATTATACAATTATTAAAATCATTACGGTATTCTGAAGAAAATTAAAAAATACTCATTGTTGTTACGCTCGAGCATGAAAATCCAGATTATAGATCGATCGAGTCGGTGGATTTCTGGTTAAATTAGGCGTGCTCGATAAAATCTGTACTATTATATAAAGAGAGCCGATTTTTATGTTCGCGTAAAACTTAAGAACTACCGAACCGATCTTTCTTAAATTTTAAAACGCTATTCCTGAATGCTCTAGGACGGGCATAGACTATGCAGCGCGTCTTAAAAACGCTTTGTTAACATACAATTAATATGTAAATTGTTTCATGCGTACAACCGTTCTGCAGCTTCCCGCTAAGTTTTTCGCTGGAGAACTAGTTTACCGCCGATACGTGTTATGTTAAAAGATAATTCTAATAAACGTGAATCGGTCACGTTAATATCTTGGGCCGAGACGGGAGATGCTAGTTGCGAATACGCGGCTAGAATATGATGAGAACGATAATGAGCGGAACATCCCGGGAATACTCGTGTTCTTGGAAACGAAGCCTACGGTCTTTTCGACGGCGTGTTGCGAAACAGACATTGTAAATGATTCATAGTACCCGCGTCCACGTGATCTTACGCGCATGCACCTATCAAGTATTTGTTATTTACAGATGTGATTTCCCCTGGACGTAAGCACCTTCTACGGTTGAACTGGTTTCGCTTGTTTTGTCGATCACAAAGAATAAATCGTTAACGACGTTATACTTTCTTTCCATAAAAAAAATATTATGCTTAACTATTCATAAAAACATGTAGCAGTACTCAACTACTTAAAGTAGTTTTATCTTTTAGAACTCACAAACTCGATCGATAACGATCGATTTTTTGTCATCTTTTTTTCTCTTCTTTTCGAATGCATAATACCTTTTATTTTTGAGATCACTGCGTCATCTATGACGTCGATTATTAACTTTCAATTTCTATCGACATCGTAAAAAAAAAAAAAAAAAAAAAAATCATGAACTTGTTTTACTGTTAGAAGTGACCTTTCCCGTTTTGAAACATTCTATTGCGCAAAAGTTGGAATTACTACGCTTCACAGATGAAAAAGTTTGCTGTTAGGCGCGGTTAAATGAGAAAAGAAAAAGATACAATTACATTTCGTTTTCAATGTTCTTTGCTGGCTATCTAGCACAGCTATCGATGGATTTCAAGTTTCAGTGATATATGCTTTTTTTTACATATTCGTCAATGTTTATGATACTAAAAATAAAATAGTAGACTATTGATGACATTTTATCTTTAAATTTTCTTTTAGCGATAACAATTACGAGAAATGAGGACATTTTTATTTAAAATGGCCGAACATGATTAACATTTACATTTCTTGCCGCTCCGAATTGACACGAACCAACAGTATGTATATAATGTTTATAATCGCACTGTTCAGTGCATTAATTTAGCATAAATAATAATGAACGATAAAGAAAATTTTGTTTTCACGCCATCGAGTGTTCGTAATTGAGCTCTTATATCTCAATAAACTTACAGGAATACAAGTTCCAGACGGCGTGCCCTTTTGATAAGTCTCGCGGTCATAATATCGATGCAATTAAGTATTTACCAATTGTGATCGAGTGACCCGTTTCCATGCGACTCGAAAAAAATTTGCATAGCTTATAATTTATTCGAGCGAGTCAAATAATGTTTTGTTCGCAGCGAAACCGATTTTCTGATCGCACTGCAGGTAAACGAATAAAGATTTAAAAGAGGGGACAGAATTTCCGTCGTCGGATACCAAGACAGCGTTTATAGTTTCATTTCGATTCCACAGAGACGAGGAGCGATGCATTACAATTTTCAATGAACCTTGCGCAAAGGATGAAACCGATGAATTTTCTAGGTATTTAAAAAAATTGCAACAAAGTGTTCGACCGCGATCTATCTTTACAACGATTTTAATACCTCCTATACGTTTTAATGAACAAGTAATTTATACTATCTTTCAATTGAAATAGATCCCAAGAACGAAGCGAAGTGGAAATGAAATGGAACGAAGATTGAATTTCAAAACGAAATATAGTTTAATCACGTACGGGCGAGTAAAAGTGAAACGGAGTACGATAACGTAACATTAAATTATTCCAAAGAACATAATTTTTATTGTATTTATTTTATTTATGTTTCTTATCGAACGACTCAAACAGTAATTAAAAAATTTCATCCACTACTTTTCGGTACAATTATAGCAGCAATCAACAGCTGACTAGGAAGTGAATTAAACCGAGATACATGAAAACCGTATTAAAATGGACGAGCATTAAAACGATGTTCTCTCTCTTTTACTTCCTCAGTGGCCGTACAGGAAGTAAACGCACCAAACACCGACAAAAACGCGGTTTAACGAAATTATCAAAACTCGCTCGTAAAAGAAGAAACAATACCAGGGAACGCAGAGGACGGACAGCCCTGGATCCTTGAAAACTGCATTTACATGTCCTACAAGAAAATTCCATTTGTTGTTTCGATTGAAACTTTATCTCAATTTTTATGAGAGCACAGTGATTCATCCTGTGTGTACAGAAGGGATCCCGGTCAAACAACACGATGAGTCTCGAAGGTGGAAACAGGTTCGAAAGTTGTCCAGGAATATTTCGATTCCTCATCGTCAAAAATGAACGAGACGAAATGGAACGCAGACAAGTAATATGTCAATTTTAAAAAAAATTCGCTAAACTGATAACGTAGACGCGTAAGAACTTCCTCGTCTAACATCAGAAGAGAATTAACCTCTACGTTTTATCACATCCCCTTTTGTTCTCCGTTTCTTGGTATATTCATGAACAATTCCTCAACAGGAAAGAAAAAGATTTCGAAATATCGATATAGAATGAAAGCTGGAGGTTCGCGCGATTGCAATTCCTCGAATTGGTTGTTAGTAATCTTTAGGAGTTTCACGGATTGCGGTTATGATAAAGAACGCGTTATTCCCGCTGGGGAGACGCAACTGAAAGAAGAACAAAAAAAAAAACAGGTATGGAGAAGAAAAAAAAAGGAGAAAGAAAGATACATCACGAAATAAAATGAAGACCATGGTAGTACCGACATGTTTACACTTTGATGTCGAGACATCGTGGCATACTATAAATAAACGAGCCCATTGGCGTCGCCAATCTGTGAACATTTTCGAGTATTGCATTCTGCAGGGACACAGGTGGAAAAAACATGAGGTATCCCAGCCAGAGTGTAGGAATCAAACGCATTAGCGGTTCCACTGGAAATATTCCTGGAACAGGTAGGATTTATGAAGGTCGAAGGATTCAATTTCTGCGCGATTGCCGACCCATCGTATTGAAACATGTAAAACTGTGCGTAAACGTAACACAACATTCCAGGAAAATTTGGTATGCGTACGAGACACGTTGAAAAATATCCATTTTTTCTTTTTTTTATTCTCTTGTACGTCTTATCCAGTCAATCTATCGAGAGTTATGCGTCGAACAACGCTTGCTATTAATAACTCTGTTAGAGAGAGAAAAAAACGGAATCTCCGTGAGATCTTCAAACGTCTCAATGTCACCGTCGAAAGGACTCGGTCGATTGATCCTGACGATTCGTCGAATTTGTTCATCGGTATTTTACAATGTCGTTCATTGAACCATCGTCGGTTAGCGATAACCAATTTTCGAAAGAAAAAAATGCTCCGAAGAAGAAGAAAAGAAAAAAAAAAAAAAATCGATGTTTAATAGCGATTTGCATTTTATGGAAATTAGATAACTCGCAAGACTCTGGCTGTTTGCGAAAGCAAAAACCAGCGGAAATATTCGGAGATGTGGTGATATACAAATATCTTCAAATGCGATATACGAGCTATAGATTTTTCTTTTTATAGTAAATCGGAGAGAGAGAGAGTAAGAATAGTTTCATAAGGTATATAATTACAGTAACCTGCATTGGTCCGTGTACCGACCAAAGGAAAGTCCGTTTAATCAACGCTTATCCTTTAATTGAACAGTTGTCGCCGGAGGGAAATTACCTTATTGACCTAAATTAGTGAAATTATGAATCATTACATTGAATCGTTGAAGATAAGCATTTTAATTACCGAAGAAACCCATGTTTACAATTAAAACATGATAACAGTATCCTGTTTTGATTCGTTAATAAAAGAATACATTTGGAACGATAATGTATTGGTATATCATCGCTCGTTATGTATTCATATTTTTTTATACCATTCTTTTACACACAACCGATCGAATACGTAACGTTTAAACCATAAAAAAGATCGATATCGATCAATTGAACAACTTGGACTGCGAAGATTCGAACTCTCCGTAGCCTAACGTGCTGCGCTCTTATTTGACAACGGCCAACCTACGCATTCGTTTGAAAAAGATATTTTAAGCCACTGGTATGAATTTTTCATGACATCTATTCGGCCATATGTATATTAAAAACCATTTTTAACATAAATAACTCAGCCGACTTACTCTGCAGGTTAGAATCACAAATGAAACATTCTAACCCTTCGCGACGCAATTTCTTCTTATTTTAAACACTGCATTCGTATGCAACTTACGTTGGTTCAACGAAACATATATAATATACCTAACGTACGATGCAATTCCTTCGACATCCACCCTTATTTCACAACATTTCTCAATTTTCGTCGCATAAGAACACCCAGAATAAAATTTCATCCGACGTTCGTGCGTACACCGAACGCAACGCATCGTTCGGCCAATACTCGCGAAATAATGAAACCCACTCGGGGAATAACCGTGTCGAATTAACCTCGCTACGGTCCTCGGATTCTTCTCCACCTAACCCCGGTTTCATTTAACCAAAACAAAATTCCTAATCCCGATAGAAATGTCTGTTTAATATAAAATTGAAACAAAAGGAAATTTGCATCTCGGCAATAGCTGTTTCATATTTTTCTCAAGAATAGCAAATTTTTTAACGAAACAAAAATTCCATGGGTCAAAAATAACCCAAGGCCGGCTATCCTCGATATTCGAAACGAAATTTGCCGTTTTATATATTTCTGAAAATTAGGAAATTTTTAAAACAAAATAAAAAACTCCATTGGGTAAAAAAGTAACCCAAAGGCAGCCATCGTCAGTATTGCAAACGAAATTTCCCGTTTCACATTTTTCCTCGAATTAGGAAATTTTTCTACGAAAGAAAAACTGGGTGGGGTAAAGAATGAAAAATAAAATTAGATAATTTTTTTTAACCAGAGAAAAATTTGAAACCTGTAAAAAATGACCCAAAGCAGCAGGGTTAACCGGTATTTTTGGTCGGATTTCGTATTGAATTCCCTGGATCTCGAAGACCGCCGTCAATGGAGCTGTATCTGCAATTATTGCGTCAGCTATCGCGAGGCACGTCGTCGGTGATTGGCCGATTCCGAAAAGCGGGAAATCCCCGTTGAAACCTGCTCTTCCGCGCTATCCGTCCCCGCGGTGTTCCCGCTGACGTCTTTCGCGTCACCACATCGCGGCCTGGCGACGCCGTCCTCGTCAGACATTCTGGTGACCGGCGATCAGTATCGCGCTGCGTGACACCGCCGCGACGTCGTGACTCCTTTTCGGTGTACATTGTTCCGATCTGTTTCCGACGGACAGTGATATTATTCACGGCGCACTGTGACACACATTCGGTGTTTTGTTTTCTCGTTAATCGAGACAGTTAATTGGAAAGAATATATATTTGCACTTGAACGATATTGTTGATAGTTTAGAAATCGAGTGAAATAAAACATGGACCCGTTTTATGATTACGATAGGACTGACTTACCCGAGGTGAGTTTTGAGCGGGAAAATTGTTTAAGCTCGGACGATTCGACTCGATTTTAATGGGCGGTATGTTTGTTGCATGTTTTGTACGATTTCTGCTTCTTTTCTTTTTTTCTTTTTAACTCGCATGGATCTTTATGGAGAACGGTGCACGAGAGTTTCACGTGCCGCCGAGCGAAAGGTTTTTTTAACGCTGCGCGTCGCTGGTGTTCTGTAATAAACTTTCTAAGAAAACTGTTGTGTTTTTCCGAGCGATGTTTACGCAAGGAAAAACGCGAGAAGACTTTGGAAAAATTTTTCAGCTTGTAGGATAAAAAAATGTTTCAGCATTTTGAAGGTAAAATAAAGCGGATCGAAGACGCAAATAACTGTTACCGGAGGAATATTGTAACTTTTTGTATTTCAGTTGTATCGCTATTAAAAATGTGGAAACCGATTATAAAAATTTTGTTGCGTATTTGTATCGATAACGAATGAAAGAAAATTGTGAAGAAAATTGGAAATGCATGACAACTCTGTTTATATTTTTTTTTTTTTTTTTTTGCTTTTAATTCCATTCGATAATGATAAAAAATTAGTTAGATAAATAAAATGTGTCTCAGTTAACAGTCACATTTCCAGGAACAGCGATGATTATTAAAGACGCGATAACTTAAGCGTCTATATTGCGGGAATATTCACACTTAGGTGCGAAGCAAGTACTTACATCTGTAGATTTAGCGAAATGATTTGTGAGAGTAATAAAATGTCACCGATTCTACGAAACAGGGCAATATTTCCGACCATATCGTATCAGTTGCATCGGTAAATTATTACAGAAATGTTGATGCAACTGGTGGTTGAAAATTTTAGTCCGTGACAATGTGGCTGCGTAACGCTGCGACGATTCGGTAATGTCAGTGCTGCGTCAAAATAAGTGAATTTACATGTAAACAGATTATCGATAACCGAACACACACCAAGACCACAATATGGAATTAAAATAGTAATATTTACTCAACGCTTAAAAACGAACCAAGACATTTTCTCTATTAATTCGCTGGAAAAAAAATGAAATAAAATAATATTTGAAAAGATTATCGATAACCGAACACACACCAAGCTCACAATATGGAATTAAAATAGTAATATTTACTCAACGCTTAAAAACGAACCAAGACATTTTCTCTATTAATTCGCTGGAAAAAAAATGAAATAAAATAATATTTGAAAAGATTATTGATAATTGAACACGAATCAACACCTCGTTATGGAATTAAAATAATAATATTTACTCTACGCTTAGAAACGAACCGAAACTTTTCCTTTATTAAGCACTGGAAAAAAAAAGAAATAAAATAATATTTATATGTAAAAAGATTATTGACGATTGAACACGAATTAACATCTCGGTATGAAATTAAAATAGTATTTACTGTACGCTTAAAGACAAACCAAAACTTTTTCCTTTATTAAACACTGGAAAAAAAGGAATAAATTAATATTTAGTGTAAATAAATTAATTCGTAGTTGAACACGTATCAACACCTCGGTATGAAATTAATAATATTTACTCTACGCTTAAAAACGAACCAAAACCTTTCCTCTGTCGAGCACTGAAAAAAAAAAGAAATAGAATAATAGTAAAAATAAAAATACTATCATAGAAATAAATCATGGCGGCGGTTGTGAAAACACGAGCAGTAAAATAACAACGCCCCCTTATCGATTAATTGTCATTAAGTAATAATTAGACGCGTGAATTTATTAATTCGCTATTTTATTTCATTTATCGAATCCCTTACTCCGCGCAAAGTATTCGAAACGCTTAGCGGTTAAAAAAAAAAAAAATTTAACGCTCAAACTGGCGGTCCGATATTATTTATTTAAATTGCCAATACCTGTCTGCTGTGCAGATACCGTGTTCATAATCGCGACGTAAATACGTCTGGTGCGCGCATGCAAGCGAATATCGAGGGAACGAGATTGAAACGATCTCGTTTTCTTTAATCTTGTGCGATAAAAAGAGGCGGGCCGTTCGAAATTGCCAACAAGGTCATTAACGCAGAAACTCAACTTGAGATTTATTTGTCACACGATACGTTCTGTTTGCAGGTGTTTCCCTCGTTCCATAATTTAAACGACGAAGAAGATCATTCAGTGCTGGACCTGGACTCGTTGGTCATGCTACAAACTAACGTCCTCACCACGCGAAGTTACGAGCCGACCAGAAAAAAATGTAACTTTGGTAATTTCTACATGAAATTGTTTTTTCTTCTTCTTTTTTTAGCTACGATATTTTCGCACTGAAATTACTTCCCGGGACAATGAAAAGGGTAAAAATGTTTGATAAGTTGTTTTTCGGTAATTTTGCCACAGATATTATTATGCGTGATAATTGTAAATTACTGTGCTACATGTATTATTATGCGTGATAATCGTAAATTATGATTATTATAAATTACCGTGCTACATATATTCTTATGCGCGATAATTGTAAATTACCGTGCTACATATATTATCATGCGTGAAAATTGTAAATTACGATTGTTGTAAATTACAATTATTCTAAATTACAGTTATTGTAAATCACAATTATTATAAATTACAATTATCGTAAATTACAATTATTAATTATAATTTGTAATTCATACATCGTTCGTGTAATATTTTCATCAAAAATCGTTTCGCGAATAATTCGTTCGTGAATACCCTGTTGCATCGTGTGTCGATATTTACCATCGAAGTATCAAAGTATAGATTACGTTTATTATTTGTACGTTTGATACTATTCAGTAGCTATTATAATTTAAAGACTAAAATCGATAACGTTAAATTGGTACCGCATCGATCACCGATTTTATCGTGCTCTTCGTTCAACAGGTGATGAAAACAATGAAATCGATGGTACCGGCTGGTCAGATAAACCAATTAGAAACTGGTGTCAGGAGGAAACAATAAATTGGTTGATGTCAGCGGCGTCTTATATCGGACAACCGTACAGTCTGATTCAACACAGTCTGGCTGTACCAGGGAATGAATTGGTCACCTTTACCAGAGACGATTTTATCAATCACGATCCCAGATACGGAGATCGGCTCTATGACCTACTACACTCTCAGAATATCTCAAATATACGTACGTAATTACTATCATGTGAACGTTAATAATGAGAATGATAGTGTAGTATAATATACTAAATAAAAAAAAAAATAAAAAGAAAAAAAAAAGGATTATCTGCATAATATTACTTCTTCTATGCCTCGGTTTTTACTCGAATACCAATCGTCGTTAATAGCTAATAAAAACAAAGGTGTATGATTACAGTTCCATCATTCGATACCATTCACTCTCATTCCGAAGACGAATACACGCGAATTAATTCCAACAGCACATCAGGTAATGAATTCTTTGAATTTGATTTCCTTTTCGTCCAAGAATAATTGTTTTTCTTCTTTAATAATGTATTTAAATTTACAATTTTTTAGACGCGGAGTCAGACAACAATAGTATCGATGTTTCCACCACCAAACGACCATCGGGTAGATCAAGAGTATTAAAAACGATAAAAAAAAATTGTAAGTATTTGTGTGTGCAGGATTTTCTTTATCTTCTTATTATTATTATTTTTTTTTTAAGCAATTCGATGATACTCACGTAATAATATTTATGTAGCCACTAGCCAGGGAAAGCTTTGGGAATTCATCAGGGATCTCTTACGTAATCGAGAAACGTGTCCAAGTTTAATCTGCTGGGAAGATTATTCTCAGGCGAAATTTCGGTTTGTTAAAAGTGACGAAGTCGCGAAACGATGGGGCTCGAGGAAGGGAAACACGAAAATGACGTACGAAAAATTAAGCCGAGCAATGAGGTAATTTTTCGCTTACTTTACTACTTTTCTGTTTTGCTTAGTAATTGTACAAGCAATATTTTTAACGCGAAAAATAATTATTCTTTCAGGTATTATTACAAAAGTAAAATCTTTCAACCCGTACTCGGCCGAAGATTGGTTTACCAATTTGGACCAAATGCTAAAGGTTGGCAAACAGACAATCCGAATTTCCGATATTAATGAATCAGAATTTCGTTTGTTGTAAAAAATGTACAGAAAGTAAAAGTAACGTTTGTGATCGATTGTAAACTTTATC
>SMSQ01019798.1:96124-119003 GCA_019453375.1 Ctenoplectra terminalis | reverse complement strand
TAAAAAAAAAAAAAAAAAACGTTTGAATGGTAAAAACGAAAAAAATATAATTAATACTTATAACAAGTATCTTTTTCTTTTTTGTAGTAAGTTTAATAGTGATAGGAACATCTGAGGGGTTCATCTATTTTTACGATACGTGTAATTCACATATGCATAAAAAATATGTAGTTGATCACCTGGAATATATACGAAGCATACAGGTTCTCAGAGATGGTACTTACAAATTTTTAACGAACAAATCCAGCAAATACTTTCAATTAACCATTTACGTTTTGTAGAAACGAATATCGTTTGTATAGCTTGTTCTGTAAATAATCACATAAGCTATTGGGATGTGAACACGCTGAAGCAAATTAATAGGACTCGTGGAAAGTTAATTTGGTATGATTTAGAGAACAGAAAACTATGATTAGAGACAATTAATGTAGTCGTTACTAAATATTAAATATTTAATAGTACAAGTTACAGTTATTGTTATACCGCCATGAATAATGTGCTAAGTATTGAAGGATCTGTACCTACAACAATGTACGAATTTGGTTTAAGTAATATTATTGCCATTGGTGGAGACAATAATAAGGTAAAAATAATCAAGAGACTATATAGGAATTATTATTTTTTGATTTGTAATTGAAATTATAATATTACAACTAAGGTACTTTTTTATACGGAAGGAGGATATTCTGTTCACTTAACTTCAGATGCGGACAAGAGAAATTATACTTGTACACGTGTTCAACCGCCAAATATAAGAATACGTCGTTATTATATATTCAAGCCGGATATAGTTGCCTGTATTACAGGTAAAAGGATACTTGTATCGAATAAGTATCATATAAAATTAATAACGTATTTTAATAATAAACTACTTATTATGCAATAGAACAAGGATACTTGGGTTTTCTGGTGCAAGGAAAAGAATGGAAAATTTATAACATGTTTCCTATCTTACACGGTATACCCACTGCAATTTTAATATACACTCACGTACTCGTTCTGGGCTTAGACTCAGGTAATTTTTTCAATCTAATTTAAGAATATTTCAAATTCTACTGAACAATTATATCTTTTCAGGAAATGTTCATATGTACTATATAGATGATTTTGGAGCAATTAATTTCGATATCATTAGTTCGAAGAAATTGACTCTTGACTCTACAGCCGTTATTTCATTGAATATGATGGTTCATATCGAAGAATATTTAATTGTTGCTTACAAGAAGAAAATCTATAGCGTTAAGTTGATTTGATGCGTTTCTCATGTTTAATCAAATCAATTTTGAAAGACTTGTTGTGAAAATGTTTTGTTCAAAATAATATATCTTTATTATATAATTTTGTATCGCGAAAATACATTGTGATATTAAAAATAGTAAAAATATGTGTTACAATTTATAATTCTGTGCTGTTCCAGTCCCATATATAGCGTCCCATTCAACGTAAGTTGTTAGACTCGATTCTGACACGCTGGGACGCATGTGTATCAATGCTTCCTTAAAATCATCAACTGTTACTTGTCTTACATCTTCTTTTCTAATATTCTCAAGCTGACTGAATGGAATACTTCTAATTGGACCCATACTAGCTTCTTTACACAAATTCGACATATCTGCTCCCGAGTATCCTTTCGATTGTTCAGCTACATTATTTACATCTTCTTCGATAAGATTATGCGGAATAGTTACTAATAAATTATTTATTATCTGTTTACGAGCTTGAAATTCCGGCAGAGGAACGTAGAGTCTTTTAACGAGTCGTCTACGCGCTGCCTCGTCCAGTTCGTGTGGTCTGTTCGTTGCTCCTACAATTAAAATGCGATCTTCGTCCGCGGTTGCAGCTCCGTCCAATTGCACTAAGAATTCAGTCTTTAATCTCCTAGAACTTTCGTGTTCGGTCTCGGACCTTTGAGTGAGCAACGAGTCTATTTCGTCGACAAAAATCACCGATGGCTGATAAACTCTGGCAACAGCAAACAACGCTCTGACCATCTTTTCTCCCTCTCCTATCCATTTCGAAGTCAAAGAGCTCGCGGATATTGAAAAAAACGTAGATTTACTTTGCGACGCTATACATTTCCCTATAAGCGTTTTTCCTGTACCCGGTGGGCCAAACAATAAAATTCCTTTAGGTGGTCTGCGCAAACCGGTGAAAATATCAGGTCTCAACATAGGATATACAACTACTTCTTTGATGATTTTCTTTGCGTATTCTAGACCGGCTATATCGTTCCACGAAATAGTCGTTCCTGAATCCATTATTTCGTTCTTTATTAATTCGACCATTTTTGGTTCTATGTTTTTCAATCTCTCATCTTCTACCTCCATCGTGTCAGTTTCATTATTGTACATATTTTCCTGAGCTTGCATCGTTTTCTCTTTTTCTCGTTTAAACGGACAAATAAATTGGGAATTAACCGATACCTTCCCACCTAAAGTTTTCTTTTGCATCGGTCTGTTAGCTTTCATTTGCTGTACACTTAATTCATCTCTAGCGGTCTTGAAAAAGTTCATTTTAGGTTTAACAGTGTCGGAATCTTCCTCGTTATGCTGAACAGAAGCTTGTGATTTTAATTTCGCGTTATGTTTGTGGAAACTCGGTGGTTCATAAGTATTTCTAGATGATTTAAATGTTTCTTCCTTTGTAAATTTCGGTTGTGTTTTAGGTTCGGATTTAATTGGTCTTTGCCGTGTATGATTTTGATTTTCCTGATTCATAGAGTAAGACCTAGATACCTGTTGTTTATTATAACTTATTTGAGCACCAATACTTTCATCTACGGAACTGTTCGATGAAAATGAAGATTTATCCGTTTCACATAGTATGTTATCATCAACCCTTCCTTTAATACTCGTATTTGAACCCTGACTGAGATTTGGTTTTGCTTGAACACTAACTTTTCTATTTCTCTGTACCCTTTCTTTATTATTCCATATATTTATAATATTCTCTATATGTCTGTCGCTAAATAATCCTCCATGACACGGCATGGTGTTATTATCTTGGCAAGGCAAAGGTTTTACAAAATTTAACGCAGTATCTACATCGTACAAACCAGACTTCCATTTCTGTGGATTGTTACCGATCTTTGATGTCTGTAGCTTAAACTGTTTCCAATAATTATTTATGCCATTTCTATTTTCCATCAGGGCTTGATAATCTTCCAAGCCTCTTTCAAGCAAACAAGCTGCCATTTCTTCTGATTCTCTAAAAAATATAATTTATGCATGCATTTGATATATTTGATAAATTATTTGAAATCGAATAGAATATTATGAAACTAAAAGACCAAAATAAAAGAATAATTGACGTATGTCTTTGATATATTTGATAAATTATTTGAAATCAAATAGTAAAATAATATTACAAAACTTACGACTGTCTTGCAGTTAAATATTTAATAGCAAGACATCTGCGTTCAACATCGGCAGCCTCTAGATCATCCTTGTTATTTTTTGAAAATTTTAAAATATGATAGGCAGCTAAGAAATTATTTTTCTCCTTATTAATTTCTGCGTTAACGGTACTCATGTCTGTTTTTAAAAAATGTATCAATATTAATTGTAAGTAATTTTATTTAATTCTCTATCATAGCTGTGTCACAGATAAACAAATGTTAATTATCATTAATTACCTGTTCCGCTCGTTGATGAAAAAGGAATAATCAACAAAACATATACAATTATTTTTCGGAAAAATAAAACCTATAATACATTAATTATTTACAATTCGTACGTTCGAAGCGGCAACTTTCATAAACCATGCACAAAATATATGACTTACAGAGACGAACTAAAATATGAGTAATATAAAGGGCTCATGTGGCTCCTCATATTGTGAATTTTAACATTAGGACTACTAATCCAAAACCGCTGGATTTCGAAAGTTAAAACTCGCATTTATGAATTCTTCGCATCGAAAACTATTAATTGACAAAAAAAAGTACTCCATAATTTAGTATTCGTTGAAACGTACTTCAATCATTATTTTTAATATATTTTTCTATTTTTACCATTTAATTCCGTTCTAATGTTACACTGAACATTTTTAGTTTTATTTATTCTGTTTCCTGATAAGTTCTTTCAACAATCGTTTAAAGATCGTTTAAAAATAAATGATTAGTTTCATTCTTTATCTATTATCGGAAAATTGTCGCATATTCTATTATAATCAATTATCTCGAATTGAACATTAATGCATTGATGAGTGTATTTTGAGTCATACTCTTGCAGTATTTTTTTTTTTTCTTTGATATATAATCGATAACAATTATCGGAATCGTGAAGTGCAGAATTAATACTATAATCCCTATTATAAACTCTTAAATTGGACTTTGTAAGTTCTTTGAAACATTATTATTAATGAGAAAAATTGTAACTCATAAAGTTTTCGCAATTAAAGAATATTATAATTTTTTTTTATTTGAATCTAGTAGCATTTTATTTACCAAAAAATTCCTGTTGTTGTCTTTAATTAGGACGTTGCTTGACTTTATATTTTATAGCATACGTTTATTAAGAATTAATATAAACCGAAAACAGAAATCCAAAGTTTGGAATGTAGATCACCTTCGATTAATTATTGCAATCTTTTATATATAATAACTTTATTATTTCTTGTTATGTAACTTGTTGTTATCTTTGAATAAAACATTACTTGATTTTATATTTTATAACACACTTCTATTAAGAATTCGTATGAACGAAAAAATGAGAGGAATAGGAATAATTATTATGATAGAGTAAGTAACTAATATTATTAATTTTCATTTTAGGAAGTAGAAACATTTAACCAATGTAATTTTGTAAATAAAATAAAATAAATCTAATGTAATCATACAAATAAAATAAAATAAAACAAATCTAATATAATTCTACAAAAAAAAGAAAAAAAATTGAAATAAAATAAAGCTAATGTAATTTTGTAAATAAAATAAAATAAAACAAATCTAATATAATTCTACAAAAAAAAGAAAAAAAATTGAAATAAAATAAAGCTAATGTAATTTTGTAAATAAAATAAAATAAAACAAATCTAATATAATTCTACAAAAAAAAGAAAAAAAATTGAAATAAAATAAAGCTAATGTAATTTTGTAAATAAAATAAAATAAAACAAATCTAATATAATTCTACAAAAAAAAGAAAAAAAATTGAAATAAAATAAAGCTAATGTAATTTTGTAAATAAAATAAAATAAAACAAATCTAATATAATTCTACAAAAAAAAGAAAAAAAATTGAAATAAAATAAAGCTAATGTAATTTTGTAAATAAAATAAAATAAAACAAATCTAATATAATTCTACAAAAAAAAGAAAAAAAATTGAAATAAAATAAAGCTAATGTAATTTTGTAAATAAAATAAAATAAAACAAATCTAATATAATTCTACAAAAAAAAGAAAAAAAATTGAAATAAAATAAAGCTAATGTAATTTTGTAAATAAAATAAAATAAAACAAATCTAATATAATTCTACAAAAAAAAGAAAAAAAATTGAAATAAAATAAAGCTAATGTAATTTTGTAAATAAAATAAAATAAAACAAATCTAATATAATTCTACAAAAAAAAGAAAAAAAATTGAAATAAAATAAAGCTAATGTAATTTTGTAAATAAAATAAAATAAAACAAATCTAATATAATTCTACAAAAAAAAGAAAAAAAATTGAAATAAAATAAAGCTAATGTAATTTTGTAAATAAAATAAAATAAAATAAAACAAATCTAATATAATTCTACAAAAAAAAGAAAAAAAATTGAAATAAAGTAAAGCTAATCTAATTTTGTAAATAAAATAAAATAAACCTAATATAAATTCCACAAACAAAATGAAACAAAGTAAAGCTAATATTATTAATTTTTATTTCAGAAAGCAGAGGAACAGGAATAATCATTACAATAGAGTAAGTTGTAATAAAACAAGTGAAATCTCCTTGTTTTATCTATCTCGCGAATCTCATTTAAACAAATAATTATAATTTTACACTATAATTAAACAGTTCCGCTTTTTAATAATAATTTATTAATCAATAACTTGAATTACAAGAATCACGTAACGGTAAGTATAAATAATATAGATCTCTGAATGGTATAAAACATAGCACGGTTCAGTTGCGTGAGTCACACGACGTTGATATAAATAAAACAGAATTCCCAATGATATGAAAAATGGACCGAAAAATCCCCGTTGGTATATTAAAAAGAAAAAAAAAAAAAGAAAAAAGTGTGGAATAATCAGTAGGGCAAATATGTTGAACTTTCTGTATTAAGATGTTGACAAAGTGTAGAATAAATATTGCAAATATTTCCTCTTGAAATTCCCAATCTGTAATCGGAAAGACGTGACATGCATTATCTTTGTTTATCAATATATGCGAAGTCGATCACGTCTGCTTTATCATACAAATCTCGTCTGTTCTAACGCACTTCGTCTGTCGTTCTAGTTCAATCTCGCTCGTGTTAAACAATCATCTGTCGTTCGACAGTCAAGTTCAGGAGAAACTTTATTATCTCCGAACTCGACTAATTAACGTTTAAACTAAATATTTTTAGTTTTTTTTTTTATTCACTTTTATTAAACGTATATTGGAATTTATTATTCTTCCAAGTTTCTTTTTCTTTCTTTCTTCAATTACCTGTGAGTATTTTATTTATTGAAAAATGAGCGAACTACCCAGATACTCGTTGAAGGAAGTGGCGAAACAGGATGGAAAAGATGGGACAAGCATTTGGATCGTGATCAATGATATGGTGTACGACGTGACTGATTATAGAAATAAGGTACGAATGGAGGCAAAAAAAAAAAAAGAAAAAAAATAGAATTATAAATTTAATTTTGTAGCATTAAATTAGAAAATATAAAATGGTTTCAAAACAAATTATGTAAGATCAGAATTAAAATAGTAGAAATGAAAATAAATTAATGACGTTATAATATAAACCTAAGTAAATTAAATTATATCGAAAAATAAATTATATTATATCGAAAAATAAATTACATTATATCGAAAAATAAATTATATTATATCGAATTGGGAATTGTAAAGTATAGGAAATTAAGAAACATTAGAAATTAAGTTTTCCACTTTATTTCTAATTTAAAGTAATTGTTAGAAACGAATAAATTCAGAGACGAATTAATCTACGGATTTAATAATTAAAAAAAAAATTCCTTTCTCAATTAAGAATACCGAGATCTAAATTTGAATTAACGTTTTGAAACTGATCGTAGCATCCTGGTGGATCAGAGTTGCTCGAGGAATACGCAGGGCAGGATGCAACGCGTGGATTCAAGGAATTTGGTCACTCTTCGGATGCGAAACGCATATTGAAGAACTACCTTGTTGGCGAATTAGAAGAAGTAAAAATACTTACTAATATATCATTTTTTTATGCAATTAAAATCATGGTGATAATTAATTTCAAACATTTCTAAAATATTTCTATGTTACAGGAAGATAAAATGAACAACAGAAAGAAAAAGGATGTGAACTTCGTTACTTCCAATACAGAACCAAAAAGCAGTAAAAGAAGGTATGTTAAAAATTTGTTTCGTAAAAAAAAATGAACAAAGGTAATTGTAAAAAGTAAAAAAGTCATTCTACGCAAAATCGATCACTTTTTGATCTCGACAATAGGAATTTTGTTTTAAATAAAATATAACGTAGTGCACGTGAAATTAGCAAGGGTTTAAAATCATCGTTTTGCTAGTTTCGAATTCATTTGAGAGAATTCATTGTTATACTGGTTTCGAATTTGTTTAAAAAATACAGACCTTTGAATTAAGCAATTTTTGCCTATTTTTGAAAAAAGTGGGTGTACTTATCAATTTTTTGTCTCGAAAACTTCAAGGAATGCGGACATATTTTTCTCAAAATTTAAACACCTCTAGCCCCTCATGAAGAAATTTGCAAAATAAGAATTTGCTTATAATTTTTGCTATTATAAAATCAATTTTCCAAACGACAAAAATATTATTCTAACAGGCCAAACATTCCCGATCGGAATAAAAAAAACGGGACCTCGATACGACCGATACTTTCCGAGATAAAAATTAATAGGTACACCCACTTTTCTCAAAAATAGGCAAAAATCGCTAAATTCAAAGGTCCGTATTTTTTAAACAAATTCGAAACCAGTATAACAATAATTTAAACCCCCGCTAATTTCACTGGTACTACGTTATATTTTATTTAGATCAGAATGCCTGATGTCGAGATGAAAAAAGTGATCAATTTGGCGTGGAATGACCCAAAAGATATAGTAAAAAAAATTTGTAATTATAAAACTGATAAACATTTAAGCGTTAATAATTTGATTTACAGATTCTTATCGGTATTGTGTGGCAAGTGCGTAACGTGACAGAGGGAGATAACGCAACAAATGTCGTGACGATTAAGTTACATTAATTTATTTTACCCTTTTTTTTTTACTACCAATATACATATAGAGCTGATTACAAACTCTTATGTAGAATAAGAATTATTATTATTATTATTATCACGTACAAGTTTTGTTTAAAAAAATCGCCTCTTAATGCTTCCATTCGATACGGAAGTCAAGAGAACAGAAAATACTCACGAAACGTTGGCAGAATGCTAAGTGTATACGAATAAAAAACATGAATCAATCAATGAGTCTCATGAATGAATGTTCGTTTGTCCATAAAATTGTTTCACAATATTGTTCGTTTTGCTGTTAATCATTTTATCCCATTCTTATGCTAAAACTTACAAACAACTAAATACAACGAAACAGAAAGAATTAACAAAAATAAACGAATCGAATATCTTCTTATCATTTAACGACAGGTATTACTTGAAATAATAATCGAGCTAAAGTCTTTGGTAAGTCAATTAATACCAAAATAAGCTGTCTTATCTACATTATGTAACAATTAATTGTGTCATTTCTTCACAGGAAAATAATGACGCGTGAAAATAAATACATAAATATATAGAAGCAAAGAAACATGAAAAACAGATTGCTTCTTCCAACTCATCCTTGACAAATTAAATCAAACTAATTATTGTAAAAATTAATTAAGTCAGCCAACGTGTTTTTTCACCCAGTAAAAAAAAAAGAAAAAAAAAAGAGAAATCAATGTTCCATTATAAAAGAAGAAAATTAGATCCATCCACCCATTATCTGTCCAGTCGCCTTCGATTTTCCTCTCAATTTTGTCGTGGCAACCGGAACATTATCTTCCTGTGGCGCAGGTTTCGGTGCTCCGCTGCTCGATTCCTCTTTCTTGTTCTTTTCTTCTTCCTCTTTCTTCTTCTTTTCTTCTTCCTCTTTCTTGTTCTTTTCTTCTTCCTCTTTCTTCTTCTTTTCTTCTTCCTCTTTCTTCTTCTTTTCTTCTTCCTCCTTCTTCTTCTTCTCCTCTTCCTCCTTCTTCTTTTCCTCCTCCGGATCTTCAGCCTTATCCTTGTCCTCTTCTTTCTTCGGCGATGGTTTCGGATCTGCTGGTTTCGGATCTGCTGGTTTCGTTTCTGCTGGTTTCTTCGGAGTGGCTTTCGCTTGTGGCGATTTTCCAGCGTCGTCTTCCCTTGGATCCTCCGGAATGGGTGACGGCGCCCTTATCTCCGGTTTGTCTTCGGTTCCACCTTTCTCACCTGTCTTGTCCAAACTTCCACTGCTTATAGACTTCAGCAGGCTCTTTTTCAATATTGGTGTCACACGAACGGTAGTATCACTTCCGATTCGGACGTGTTTCTGAGATCCCTCAGCGTCCTCTGCGGCCACTTCTGTACAATATAAACCGAAGTATGTAATCTAGTAATGTGTACTATGTAATATGTATCTATGTAATATAAAGCGAAGATTGTTGAGTAATTTAGGTAGTTATACGATTATATCGTTGACTCGTCGAGCGTAGTACAATAGCTTTCTGCAGCCACAATTAAATATACCTTTGATTTAAAATTACATTTACCAATCCTCGATTACAAAAACAACTTCCAATCCAACATGTTAAATAGAAAGAAAAAAAATGAATACACTCACCACCTTCTTCCTCATCCTCCGCAACCGGTTTCCGGCGCATCATGAACTTGGCGTAGGCGATCCTCGTGGTTGGCGTCACTTCCGATAAATTAGGATTGTAATCGACCAAACGGTTAGGATCCAACGAGGCGAGATCGGAGTTAGGTTGATATTGCAAGTGTCTACGTATGCTGCGTCGCGTTTGTTTCATCGTGGCCTCAGTGGTGCTACCAATTGGATCCTTCATGACGGTGTTCTTCCTGACCATGGCGTTCCAGTCTTTTTTCTTGCTTCCGCTGCTCTTCCTACCGATCGCCTTCGCGATTTGACTGAACACATCCTTTGGCTCCTTCTCGCTTTGAATTACCGCGTTCACTATACCCTCCACTATACCGATCTGGAAGTCCGTCTGGAGTCGACGTTCCATCACACGACCCTTCTTGCCGGACACTAAAAGAAAAGAATTGTTATAGAATTTTTTTAAGCGATTCTTTTCTCTATTTTTGTTGGAAGATTTTGTCAGATAAAAAGCATTTCTTTTTTTTAATTTGTGATAAGATAGTGTGTATCTTTTATGTATTTTTATTTTTTAAAAGTCCTTTTAGAGTCTGCATTACACACAATCTTTATTTTCGGACACTTGAAAACAAAAAATATAACATTTTTTTAAACGATTCTGTTCTCTGTTTCTGTAAGATTTTGTCAGTTAAAAAACATTTTTTCTTAATTTGCGATAAGATAGTGTGTACCTTTTACGAATTTCTACCTTTTGCTTTTTTTTAGTAAAGAGTTATATATTTTTTTTGCCTAAGAAGAAAAGTAATTTACTTCTTTATTTTCTTTTTAAAGGAATTACTTATACCACAGCTTCTTAGAACCAGTGCGAGATAATGCAACAAAAATTATTGACGTATTTAATGTTCAAATTGTACGATGCTAAATTTATTACATCACTTGAATGGATAGATTATCAAGCTTAAAGATGTAATTAAAAAAATACTGGATCGAGAGATTGCACGATAATATCGAAAGATAAGTTAAAAATACAATATTTTAAGTATAAGAATTTCTCGTGAAATATTTCCTGTCCAGATATAAGCACTTTTTTAATCTCTGAATAATAAAGAACTATAATCAACGTGCACACATTCTTTCGTTACAGATTTTTAATTTCAAAAATGATAAATAATTTATCGTTCTTCTTTCGAAACAAAACCATAATAATAATCGAATAAATTCGTTTCTAAAAAGAAAACTGTTAGAGAGATAAGTGACTAATATTCCTTCTATTAAACGACCACGATATCGCAGAGTTAACTCGAAACATACGAGCAGCATCCTGTTTGTCGAGCGTCGGTGTCCTCATTCCATTCTGTCGAAGGATATCAATCAGCTCGTATCGTAACGTGGAAATGTCCTGTCTAATTTCCATTACGTCGTCCTCGGTGATACCAAATTCATCTCGTTTCCTTTGTTCCGCAGTTACGTATCGTCTGATGAGTAATCGCATCACTGTATCGTGTCTGGCCATTGCCTTTTCTCTTGACTTTTTCTACAAATTATTTTCAAACAATTCTTCTTTTTACATTCAAAAGGTTTCGAGACTTTTTATAGTGGTGTTATTGCTACATAAAAGAAAGTTCAACACTAAACCTACCGACGATTAAATTATACCTATTTGTATCAAAGAAATTACAATAGTAAATACTTGGAAAAATATATAATGCACCAGAAACAAATCTTTAACCATATATCTTACAGAAAATCACAAAAAGATACAGAAAAGTGCACCATTAATGATTTAAAAAATTTGAGTAAGAAATTATGAACCGGTCATTTGACCGTTTTGGTAGCTTTAGTGTTAAACTGAGAAAATTTCTGTGGTGCCTCCTTTCTTTGAACGTTCTCAAATTTTTATTCATTTTAACTTTATCTCAAAGTTTTATTGTCCTTAAGTTCTTTTTATCGCGTCTCTTTGTCCCAATAGTGAGTATGGAATTAAACGATTTTAAGGTTCTTTATAGAAATGTTATTGGTACATAAAAAAATTTCTGTCGCGTCTTCTTTCTCTAAATCTAACCCAAGCTTAACTCTAAGCAAGTGTTAATTTTGTACATTGGTTAATCCAACCTTTCTTTGTCTATAGTTCTTTCATTCCTAAGTTCTATTTCCTTTGACCTTAAGTTCCCTTCCAAAAGTTCTTATCTCATCAACCAAGTACAATTACAACAATTATTCTACTTAATTTAATAATTAAAAGTACACACAATCAGAGATCTAGTTTGTCGAGCAGAACTGCCGCATTTGAGGATTTTATTAAACGTCTTGCCGGTTGGAACCATGTTAAAAGGCGGAGGAACGGTGTCACCATCTTCGAAGTAGCTCATCCACAGGTGGCTTCTGGCGAATTTCCATTCGGTATCGGCTCTTTCCTACGAATTGCATCGACCAAAGTATGTATTGATTATTCAATAAGAATGAATTCTTGAAGAAAGTATCTTGCAATATGTTATACCGAAATGATTTGATAAGAATTGGACATCATGGCGATGAGCATGTTCAGCAATACGATGACGTTTATCACGGAGTAAGAGCCGAACATAAGAAGTGCCCAGAATCTAGTGAAGCTTTTTATTCCAGTCAGATCGAACGACATCAGGTCTATCATACCGAAACTGGCCCAGAAAAGTGATTGTGATGTCTCGAATAAGCTGAAAGTATTTGATAGAAAATTAGCTTTTGATTATTATGTTATAATAATATAGTATTATATTAATAAAATTTGAATATATTAATATTACAATAATATTACTTTAATTTATATTGTATAATTACTATCAAAAAAGTATATGTAAATAATCACTGTTAATTAATATTATTGTATTTAAAAATTAACATTAATATATATTAATGTTAACATCAATCAACATTAACATTAGTGTTAATTAAGTTTTGTAAATTTATTCTTGCAACAGCTAGTAATTGCTACATACTTAGCAAAACGTCTCCAAATCGAACAAGCCTTTTCTTGATTATCGAAATCAGGTAGATCCGGAAAGTCTTTCATATGATAGCACTTTTGTTTCTCCAAGTCCGCGTAATACCACATTAACTGATTCATTCCTAAATTAGGAAATCAAAATTTGATCAAACAAAAGGTCTCCACCAAATTTATCGCCTATTTTATTAACACTAGATATACAGAATTTTAACCAAGTTCAGATTTGATGTAAACTCGAAATTTTATAGACGAAAATTGTACTAAATAGATCTCTGCTAATAGAAATCTATTTATTCGAAGTAAAATGATTGGAAAATATTGGAAAAGAGAAAAAAGAAATCAAAACTTGGGATTGCTTGAGAAAAAATAGTGTGTTCGGTATTAGAAGCAGCTTGACAAAGTTGAGAGGCTGTGGTAGTTGAATAAATAAAGGTCGGCAGGTCGCTCACCGCAACCAAAGGCGAACAGCACCAGGGTGTAGATGAAGAAGAACTTGATAATGTCTATTATCATTCTCCCGAGGGAAATTTGTAGTGGCCCAAGGTGGGGATTCACACTGAATATATGGACCAGTTTCAAAAAACTGAAAAAAAACACGTCATACTTTCTGTTTTCGATTAACATTCTTTTTATAGGATCAAATATTTTTATCAGACAGAGAAAAGGGTTCTGTACTTTCGTGAGATAAATGTAGTCTATTTTTCTTCCTCTTTTAATTGGAACAATTTTAAAAATTCAAGTATCCTTTGTTATTACCAGACTGCGGATTTTTATGCAAATTTATACTTTTTAGAACACTATAAAATGTAGAACTTTGGTAGAAAATCGTTTCATCTGTCAAGTATTATAAAAATCATTGTGATGTGGATATTTTGCATATTTCTTCATATTATGTGCATTGCGTGCAATTTTGAACCTTTAAATTTCCTATAAGTACATAAAAATCCGCAGTCCAGTTATTACAAATTTAAAAAATTATTTAATGGTTTTATAGTGGACGATTATAGTTGTCTCTTGTAACGAGAGGGTCATTACACAGGTTTACAGACACTGTATCTCTCTTTGAACTTGTAATTTCGATGTTCGCATGTTTTCTCTGATTTCCAAGTTCGGTTAAAAGTAACTTTGTTAAGGAGTTATGAATCCTTTTACGGAAAGCTTTTCTTAGAAGAAAAATTTTAAGTTTAATTTTTTGTGGTAGATTACCGTACGCAGATAAATAGGGATAATTTTGAGTCACCTGAAAATCATACCGGCGGCGAAGGCTCCCTCGGAAAGAAGCATGGGATCGAAGGCGTGCCATTGATCTCTGGGGTACCAAGGATCCAAGCCATTCCAATACTCTTTCTATCGAACAGATGATTATAAAACGATCATTATATTGTCTAAAAAATAAAAAGAATTAATAGTTAAAAATGCAAATTCAAGTTCTGTATACCTGAACACAAATCCATGCAGTGAGCCTTAACATAACCCAAATCACATAAAACATGTTCTGAATAAAGTCCACTATGTTCCAGAGGTCTGATATGTACTCCAACAATCCATCCGACCATAATGATCTCATCTCACCCATAACTAAGCCTAAAAAGAATTCCATCTAATTATTCTATTTACCAGTTACTCTAAACTAGACTACAAAATGAATCAAACTAAAAGAAAAAAATTCTACGAATAAAATTAATTAAAGTGAAGCTAATATAATTTTACAGATAAAATAAAACAAAGTAAATATAATATAATTCTATAAATACAGTAGAATAAAGTAAAGCTAATGTAATTCTACAAATAAAATAAAATAAAGCAAAGGTAATATAATTCTACAAATAAAATGAAATAAGGTAACAGTAATATAATTTTGCAAATAAAATAAAATAAAGTAAACCAAATATAGTTTTACAAATAAAAAAAAAAAAAAATTGAATTAAAGTAAAGCTAATGTAATTCTACAAATAAAATAAAATGAAGTAAAAGTAATGTAATTCTACAAATAAAATAAAACAAAGTAAAGCTAATATTGTTAATTTTTTATTTCAGAAAGCATTCACAGCGATATGCCTACTGATTATGTAGATGACAACTCCGGATTCGACGAAACCAGGGATGCATCCACGTTCCCGTCTTTTCCATCCTGCCAATATCTCGTGCATCCAGGCGTTCCCGAATAATTCGATTACCAGGTACTCGATACGTTGTGACGCCATTCCAAGTAGCACTGACGGAAATTTCAATCGGCTCGAGTTCTCGTTGTTTATTATAACCAAATTACCAACTACTAATTCTTTTAACCGGCACCCCCTTTATTGAAAGGCTGGTCGATGAAGCTGTTCGAAAACTTTATTCTTCTATTTTCTTCTCTTTTTTTTTTCCGTAATCAAGTCCAACGTTAAAGATTCACTTAATTGTGTATTTTTAGAACAAAGGTAAACTTGTTTCCTTTAAACGAGTATATCGAGTTTAATTGATTGAAATAAAAATAGAGACGTTTTACATTTAATTACATTTAATTAATTATTTGGAATTGAAATAGAAATTTAACGATAATAAAAATAGAAACTGGAAACTCTATTTGTTAAATAGAATATTTTATATTTAGAATATACAATTGTTCATAAATAAATCACAGTTATCAATCAAATACATAATTATTAATTATTCGTTTATCACTATATTAAATATAATAATCGTGTGCAATTCAATTTTTATCTAATTTTATTGAAAATTTATTAACAATGTTAGAAATTTCAATAGAATTAATTGTTTTGGTTGAAAGAATTTTTGTTTGTTAAATATTATGCAAGATATTTGTTTAATATTTTGAGGACTTACTTACTGATTGTAAGTAAAAAAAAAGCAAAAATAGAAGAAAATTTAATTTAAAAAATAGGAATTATAATTAAAAAAAATGAATTATCACTTACTCAGGAAGAATGCATAGGAAGAGGAGTGACAGATGAATTTGACGAATGGTTTCTTCATAAACAGACCCATTGGCGACGTTGGAGAGAGCATGTAGATTGTGCTGTACACCGGAAACATCGCTCCAAGCTTTCCAATTTCTATGAACTGTCCAATCATGCTTTTTCTTCTGAAGCCAGGTAAACCGTCGTACCAGATAGCAGCCAATAATTGTTGAACATTGGGATGAGCTACGAACTTGAAGAAAAATTTGAAAAAATTCATTAAGGATATTACAAATGATGATATTTAACAATAATTATTTTTTAACAGAAATTGTATTCTTAAAATTTGAAATCTAAAACCTCATTAATTAGTAAAACTTTTATTCTGAAGGAAAGTCTCCAGTTTCACAGACATTTCAATAATATTCTCTTTTTTTAATTTAATAAAAAATTGTGCAGTAATAAAATTTCAATTTTAATATTTTTCGCATAATATTTTTACATACTGTTAAATCTGACAGAATACCTAAAATTTTATAAATTTTATATATATTTTAAATACTTTAAATTGTATAGAAATTTTTTTTTACCGATAAATTGTAATATTTAATTATTTTTAATATTTTAATCAAGAAATGATTACAAGCATCGTATCAAGGAGCAATATTTCTTGTATTCATCCGTGAAACTTGTGTAATTAATATTTATTAGCTAAGCGTCTCGTGAGTATATTAAAAAAGAAAAAAAAAAGAAAAAGAATTATGTCACCTGTTTCTGTTTGTATTTAATAGCGAGCTTAAGTCGATCTAATGTCTGCCGTTCTCCAGGCTCCCAATTGTCGCCATGAGGATTGTAATTCAGCATTACCTCCAATTCCAGGGACGTACGAGCATGATCCAACAGGGATGTAGCGAAATTTTGCGTCTGCTCCCGCATCTCCTGCAAACAAATGATATTATTATTCGATACATGAATATTTTATAAATTATTATTAATATAAATATTATAATATTATTATTAATAAATGTCCACAATATTCGGGATGTAGATTCCACGTTAATCCTGGATATCCAAATGTACTTTGCGTAACCAAAAAGGATGAGGCTAGTATGAGATGTGTACTGAGATCTGTACGCACTAGACATATTTTGTGCAAAGTATGTTAAAGATAAGAGCGTTTTGTATTAATGAAGAGAAAGTAAGAACAGATAAAAATAAGTTTAGTTATATGAAGAACCTCTGTATCTGCTGAGACAAAATCGCAATGGGCGAAAGTCGATAAGCGATAAACCAATATTGTTATTATCATCATCATTATTATTATTACTATTATTATTATTGCTATTATTATTATTTCTATTATTATTATTTCTATTATTATTATTACTATTATTATTATTTCTATTATTATTATTGCTATTATTATTATTTCTATTATTATTATTATTATTATTATTGCTATTATTATTATTACTATTATTATTATTATTATTATTAATATAAATGATTACATTGTACTCAAAACGAAACTCTTGTTCCATGTGACTCAATCGACGAAGTTCCCATGAGAGTTCGAAAGCGGTTAAAAGAGGGTCCCTCGACGATAGGGCGATCAAAGATGGCGAGGTAAGCGCACGATAAGCATTTATTCGAGCTTGCGAATGTCTCAGGGAATCCTGTTCGCTGGACGATACACACTCGTCGCAACCGCATCTAGAAAATTATTTATGCGTAAAGACATTCGTAAAAAATATAATAAAATGTTTGTTTAATTTTGTATAGTTCTTTCCTTTTAGGATTGAACAAACTTTCGGTTTTAGAATTCGTGAACTGTTAAAAAAAAAAAAAAGTCGAAGATGCGGCACGATTTTAATGCAGTCATAATTTAAACAGCACGTCCCATCTCAAATTCGAGACGTTACATTTTTTAATAGAATCTAGCATGAACACGTTGCAGCTCGACACGTTTTTAAATCGGCACGTGCCACATTTTCAATAACATAATTAGCACGCTTAATCGAATAACTGCATCATAAGCGGCGGACGAGTATTGACATGAAGCCAAAGAACTTGGAATAACTGGTCGGGTTCAGCTTAAGGTTCTCGAATTAACACCATTTTAGACGATTTTGGACNATTATTATTAATATAAATGATTACATTGTACTCAAAACGAAACTCTTGTTCCATGTGACTCAATCGACGAAGTTCCCATGAGAGTTCGAAAGCGGTTAAAAGAGGGTCCCTCGACGATAGGGCGATCAAAGATGGCGAGGTAAGCGCACGATAAGCATTTATTCGAGCTTGCGAATGTCTCAGGGAATCCTGTTCGCTGGACGATACACACTCGTCGCAACCGCATCTAGAAAATTATTTATGCGTAAAGACATTCGTAAAAAATATAATAAAATGTTTGTTTAATTTTGTATAGTTCTTTCCTTTTAGGATTGAACAAACTTTCGGTTTTAGAATTCGTGAACTGTTAAAAAAAAAAAAAAGTCGAAGATGCGGCACGATTTTAATGCAGTCATAATTTAAACAGCACGTCCCATCTCAAATTCGAGACGTTACATTTTTTAATAGAATCTAGCATGAACACGTTGCAGCTCGACACGTTTTTAAATCGGCACGTGCCACATTTTCAATAACATAATTAGCACGCTTAATCGAATAACTGCATCATAAGCGGCGGACGAGTATTGACATGAAGCCAAAGAACTTGGAATAACTGGTCGGGTTCAGCTTAAGGTTCTCGAATTAACACCATTTTAGACGATTTTGGACAACCGTTTGTCTAACAATATCTTAAAACATTCAATTAAGTTTTTTTTCCATCCATTCGCGTTTATTCAAATTATCAATAAATTATGGAGATCACAAATTTTTGTTTTTATATACATTTTTTTATAATTTGGAGAAAATGTGATATTAATTTAAACTTAGTTACAAAATCAATGGATCGATAGAACAAAAATGGTACATTGAAAGAAACGATGAATTAATTTTATTTAATTATTAAAACGTTACCTCGCGTCGTGAGGAGTGGGCAGAGTTGCGCCACGATCGAGGAGGATTTTCAAAATTTCATAGTTGTTCTTGTGTGCGGCCAAAATCAGCGGAGTTATGTCCGGAGTGAAATTGGAGGACGATCTGTCAACAGCTTCCCAGCTCTGTAGAAAAAAAATCGATAAAAAAGAGAGTAGCAAAAATATTATTTATTTAATTAAAATGTAATTTCCTCGACAATATGATATAATTCACAAGTATGACCAAGAAAGATTTTTAATAAACTAATAAAATAAATAAAATTATTACTATTAAGTTTATTTTCAGCCTCACAGCTATAAAAAGGACTCGGTGTACATGTTTGTCGATACAAAATAAATAATAAATAAATAAGTAAATAAATAAGTAAACAAATAAGTAAATAAATAAGTAAACAAATAAGTAAATAAATAAGTAAACAAATAAGTAAATAAATAATAAAAAAAAAGAGGGAAGATATTCGATCGCGAAGCTGAACTTGTTGAACTTGTTGAACTCGTTGAACTCACGTAAGGCTGGCCAGGCGAGTGTATTTTTTCCTCCCATTCCAGTAAGATCTCCACAGCTTCCACGTACTCTTCCTTTATGGCATGTAAGAGTGCATCCTGAAGGAAGAAGGAGGAATTATGTCCGTTGTGTGCTGTGCTTTTAAACGCGTGTTCCCTATGGTAGATACTTTATCGGTGGTCTACATCGTATGCCACCATTTTTAGCACATCTTCGGTGTATCTATTATACATTATCTTAATTAGAGAACCTCTTAACTCAAGAACTTGAAATATTAAAGCGGACGCGAAAAACATTGTTTCCTTTTATGTAAAAATAGTTGTTTTTTTTTTTATATATAATTGAAGATAGGGTAGACCAAGACGAAGTGAAAAGAAAGATTTTTAAGTTTAAAAAAATTGTTTATTATTAATATTCGAATCGAATGAGTACTAATTACGAAGTTCTAATAAAAAGTTAACTTTCTAAATTTTTACTATTATTTTTTCGTTATGAAAAGGAAAATCATCCAATTGGAAAACTGATTAAAAAATTTTCGTGAAGTTAGTTTTATTGTTTCGATTGGTTTTTATTAAAAGTTAGAATGATTTTTATAGCGTTACCTTGACTTGAATTCCTAACTCGAGAAGCAGTCTGATAAGTTCGACATTCTCGTTTTCGATTGCGGCGATCAGAGCGGATCGGTTGAGGGGATCCACGCAATTGATGTTGAGGATTTCTGGGTGATCCTTGTTCTCTTCTAATAACCTTATTAACAATGATTGACGAGTCATAACATATTTTGTACAATACGAATTTCAAACACTTCAAATATTCCAATTATCTGCCATTCAGATTTGAAGTTATTTGAATGAAGAATTCGTAATCGAAATTACCCAAATTATTAAAATTATCCGAACAAAAAAATACCTATTCTAAATTATTCAAATTACTCACTTTATCCGAACAAAAAAATTCCTATTCTAAATTATCCAAATTAGTCAAATTAGTCAAATTATCCGAACAAAAAATTAATATTAAAAATTATCCTAATTATTCAAATTATCCGAACAAAGAATTTATATTAAACATTATCCTAGTTATTCAAATTATTCGAACAAAAAAATTCCTATTCTAAATTATACAAATTACTTAAATTATCCAAATAAAAGAATTTCTATTCGAATCGATCCGAGTCATTTTCATTTATCGGAATTATTCGAATAGCTCGACCATTCGAAGTCTCACAGGCCCTATCCACCATCTCCACCTACCCACAACGATTTATCTTCCGGTCGGGCATCAAGGATTACCTTTTGACAGTGGCACAATCACCTCGTTCCGCGCTCAGCAGGAAGTGCTTCTCAACTGGGCCAAGACTATATTCCGAGGGCGGGTTTAAAGATTGCACCGACGGTGCTCTCGCTTCGTTCAAGAGAAGATTCTGTTGCGACTCGGATGGATTCATCTTCCTTGCCTCGTGTTTCCCGCGATATTCACGCGGACTGGTTCATCGATCCTCCAAGAACACCTACGAACATCGACGACGGTTGAATCTTAAATCTCCATTTATAAAAGCATCGTATCGACACAAGATCAGTCGCGGCGCATTAAATCCAGATGTTTGGATGATTTTTCTGTAGTCAATAAATGAATATAAATTTATAATAAAAAAAAAAACGATAGAAGTTACTAGAATCTGACCTTTGTTGTCACAATTTTACCAAATTACACGTTCAACGTTTAACACGTTAGCTATCGCGTCATAGAGAAGAAATAATCATAACCTATGATTTATTTTTCCAATTTCTGCTGATTTCTACTCACATGGTATTAAAATTTAATAAAATAGCATGGAAGTTTAGTTTTTCAATGTCTCTCAATGGATATTGGCGAGTCACACCAATATATGTTGAGTCTTTTATATTTAACGATTTTTATATGGATACGAGGTTCTATGCAGTACCAAGATATAAAGTTTTAATTACAAGCCATGTTATTTCAAGTATTTGACCCTTTCAGTTTACCTAAAATATACAAAATATACGAAATATATTTTAAACAAGGCATCTCAATGTAATTTTTATCACAGTATTTCTCTCTTACGCTAGTATAAAGATGACGCTTTCTACGTCAATCGTATAAATTTATATTCGTTCTATTTAGAGGTATACACATTATAACCTAGAAATAAATTTCTTGATCCGATTCCAGCAAGTGGTCAAATATTTACGGACGGTGGTGTACATTTTAATCAACGTGCCCAGAATATTCCAATGGCTGTTTCCTTAACCCTTTCGCTACGGAGATTTCTGTCGAGAAACGTGTTCATAGTGTGGATGGCATACGATACGTTGTCTTACTATAACGATTCTCTGTGCTTTTACATATTTTAGCATGTAAAAGTCGATTCGCAAAAAGCGACTATAGTAGCCTATAGTATGTAAAAGCGGATTCGCGAAGAGCGACTACAGTTGCCCATAGCATGTAAAAGTAGATTCGCGAAAAGCGACTATAGTAGCCTATAGCATGTAAAAGCGGATTCGCGAAGAGCGACTACAGTTGCGTATAGCATGTAAAAGTGGATTCGCGAAGAGCGGCTATAGTCGCCAGTACTAGCAAAAAGGTTAAGAAGGAACAATGGTAAATCGCGTATTAATATAGAGGACACAATTTTGCTTGATATTGAAAAAAATGTAAGAGTCAAATTTTAGAAAGTTGATATTTTATTACAATACAGAAGATCGGACGTATTCAACGCGTTCGTTCAAATCATATCTAATGGACGCGCTGACGGTGATAGCGAACCTGTCAAGAGAAAAGTATTTCACTTTGTAAATTGTAACTCGAACGAACGCAAAATGGCGCCTGTTCTCCGCCAAAGTGAGAAACTTAAATTGAAACCTTGAAAGGAACGTCTGAACGAACTTTGATTCAATCGTAATTGGAGTAGAAGCGAATCTGGTTAAACACGGATCGCGACAAGAGGAAAAGTAGGTTCGAACACTAGATTCCTCTGTAATGATCCGAAGATAATCTTATGAACGCGGACACGTCATACTTATCGATTGCTCTCCATTTCATCCGCGAAATAATTCCATAATTCAATTTCGATATTTAATCTGTGAGAACTTAATCCGTACACCGCGATTAATGGGCTAATTTTCTATTGTTCTTCCAACTTCTCGTAACAGGATTACATTCTGATTAGGTTGCTCCAATTCTTCTTAAATCTGTTCCAAGAAGTATGGTGCTGCGATTGAATAGAAAAAAAAAAAGAACGTTTAAAACGGCCTCTCATCGTCGTATATTAATTACGACAGTATTAACGAAGAATTTATGATAAAAAGATAATTTTCTTTCTTTTAATTTTGACTACTCATTTTTTTTTCAATATCAAATAAAATATCGATCTACCCTATAGTCTAAGGAACAACTTCAATTTCTTTTTTTTTAA
>SMSQ01019798.1:70509-95977 GCA_019453375.1 Ctenoplectra terminalis | reverse complement strand
CTATAGTCGCCAGTACTAGCAAAAAGGTTAAGAAGGAACAATGGTAAATCGCGTATTAATATAGAGGACACAATTTTGCTTGATATTGAAAAAAATGTAAGAGTCAAATTTTAGAAAGTTGATATTTTATTACAATACAGAAGATCGGACGTATTCAACGCGTTCGTTCAAATCATATCTAATGGACGCGCTGACGGTGATAGCGAACCTGTCAAGAGAAAAGTATTTCACTTTGTAAATTGTAACTCGAACGAACGCAAAATGGCGCCTGTTCTCCGCCAAAGTGAGAAACTTAAATTGAAACCTTGAAAGGAACGTCTGAACGAACTTTGATTCAATCGTAATTGGAGTAGAAGCGAATCTGGTTAAACACGGATCGCGACAAGAGGAAAAGTAGGTTCGAACACTAGATTCCTCTGTAATGATCCGAAGATAATCTTATGAACGCGGACACGTCATACTTATCGATTGCTCTCCATTTCATCCGCGAAATAATTCCATAATTCAATTTCGATATTTAATCTGTGAGAACTTAATCCGTACACCGCGATTAATGGGCCAATTTTCTATTGTTCTTCCAACTTCTCGTAACAGGATTACATTCTGATTAGGTTGCTCCAATTCTTCTTAAATCTGTTCCAAGAAGTATGGTGCTGCGATTGAATAGAAAAAAAAAAAGAACGTTTAAAACGGCCTCTCATCGTCGTATATTAATTACGACAGTATTAACGAAGAATTTATGATAAAAAGATAATTTTCTTTCTTTTAATTTTGACTACTCATTTTTTTTTCAATATCAAATAAAATATCGATCTACCCTATAGTCTAAGGAACAACTTCAATTTCTTTTTTTTTAACATTGTACGATAAAAAAAAATTACTATTACTGTTATTATTATTATTATTGTTGTTATTATTATTATTATTATTATTATCAAAAGTGCAAGAATTCACAGTTCCATAAAACACTTCTATCAACTATTAAACTTTAAACCCCCATATGTATATATAAAACAAAAAAGATTATTATTAAATTATTAGTAAATTATCAAATTAATAAAATTATTATTATTAACCATAATATATATTATATTTACTATTAATAATATTCATTTATATATATATAAGGGTTTAAAGTTTAATAGTTAATTGAAACATGTTGATAGAAGTGTTTAATCGAACTGTTAATTCTTGCACCATAGTTAGATGGTTGCCCAAGTGTCGCTCCAGTTTTCTTTTATGAGCTTCTTTACGGAGTTGAATTGATCTTCGCTTGGGATTGGGAGCATTGGATTGATACATTTAATTTCTACAAATAAATAACATATTTTATGTATGTATATTTTTTATTTTATTTTCAAGTTAAATTTTAATCGAGCAACAAACGTATTAAATAAATTTGACTATCGAATAACAAGGATTAAAAGTTCAAAGGTGTATTAAAGGGACTGCTACAGCTATAAAGGCTTAACGTTATGGAGATCGTGGTTTTCGGATGAACTGGCTAACTAAACGGAACTATTTTACTGGGATAGTGTTCACGTAATCGGAAAAGTAAGTTAAGAAACTTTATCTTGAAAACAAAACTGCAACTGAAATTCAAGACTGCGTTGCAGCAACTAATCATAAAACCGATCGATGTTCGTATCTATTCTATATGAAAAAATTGTTTTTTTATAAATTCTTCAAAGTTCAGTTCGAAAGAAATTTTATACAACTATTACAACGTGTAACGCATTATTTATTGCGTCCAAAAATATGAAACATTTCTCCGATCATTTTACTAGAAAGAAAAGAAAAATTAATAATTCGTCGTTTATTTTAGGCGACACAAAAATGAAGAAATACACGTTGAGAGCGAGAATTCACGTGACAAATCGACGTCGTTTAGTTTAAGAAATCGTGACAAGCTTTCGGAATGGATCAAGTTTGTCTCGGATAATTTCCATTGTCAGAATAAAAGGATTATCTTGTCGAATCAAAGAGATTTAATTCCGCGTCAAGGTTGCAAAACGTGATTTTTTAATCGATCATAATAGAAACACTCTACAGAACTTAAAAGAAAAAATTGAAAAAAAAAAAATTATCGATACGGTAGACCGAGACGAATAGGATCAAAATAAAAATTCAGTTGTGTCGAGTCATCTTATCCGGAATTATACTAATAAAAACTTTTTTTTTTTAATTTAGAAATCTTACTTTTGATTGAATTGTTATTTTGATCCGATTCGCTACGATTTACGGTATTCGAAATATTTATTGTCACTACTTATGGCTACGAGGGTTGACTTAAATTGATGTTCGCTAATTTGTTAAGCCTCCGAGTTCAATCCTCCCGAAACCTCATTCTGCTTACTGTAGTGGTAGAATTTTTACGAGATCAATAGTTCAGTATATATCTAGTTTTCTAGTCTTCTAATTTTCTAGTTTTCTAATTTTCTAGTCTTCTAGTTTTCTAGTTTTCTACTTTTTAATATAATAATAGTAATAAAATTATAAAGTGAGTCTACTTGAGTAATTCCTATATTATCTTTTTAAGTTTATAATTCATAAAAGGAAAAGTAAAATAATTCTGGAAACCTATTCTCAGAACTTAAATACTGTGTTCTTCAACACTGATAAATTAGGAAAATTGCTTTCAATAATGTTTCATACCACTTTACTCACAACCGTGTAAAATGTTTCAGAAAAAACCGTTTATCAGCTTCTCGCTATAAAACTATTCTTCAAACTCGCCATCCAATAAAGAAGACATCCATGACATTCACAAACCACACAAACACACTGGATCGTATATACACTATCGGTCAAAAGATTGGAATCACTTTTCGGTTTGCACCTTAATTATGGGTACTCAATCTTCCGCTAATCTTTTTTGTCAATTCCAAATTAATATTACAACTGTGAATCAATTTTTCGTTTCAAAATCCCCTAAGCTAACACAATTTCAAATTTCTTTATTCTTTTCAATTTTTAGGCTCTCTCTAACATGTCCAATGATTCCAACACAAATTTAGTATTATCAATTCCAAACTAATCCTATGGCTATTAATAAACTTTCCATCTCAAATCTAAGGTAACGAAACTCAATATTCCTCTATCCGTTTTAATTCTTAGACTCTTTCTAAGAAGTCCAATTATTCAAACACAAATTCAGTACTATCAATTCCAAATTAATACTACAACTATGAGTAAACTTTCCGTTTCAAAATCCCCTAAGCTAACACAATTTCAAATTCCTTTATTCCTTTCAATTTTTAGGCTCTTTCTAACATGGCCAATGATTCCAACACCAATTCAGTATTATCCAATGATTCAATAATCCAACAACAATTCCAAACTTTCATCCAGCAATGAATCCTCGGCAGTACCTCGATCAACGTGAACCAATATCCATCGTCGCGATCCTCGTCAACCTTCTCGAACAACCCAACGACCGTTCTTTTGGTACCTCGACTCCGTTGCACAAAACTTGGTCGCATCGACTGTGGAATAAAGCCGTGCGTTCACCAGCTCTACATAGTTGCTCGAAGCCATAGGACGTCGGTCAGCTGGGGCATGGATTAGGCACAAACACGTGGGTCGAATGGAAAGAGGAACGTTTCGTGATCACATTGCGTATCCACGTGCACGAGACCCGACGAATCTCGCTGGTCTCTCCTAATTCTTTGGATTAATGGATCACTGCGAAGGAATCATAGGATCGCTAGGTGGACGTTGGACGAAGGATCGCTCGTTTTTTTTCGTTTTCTGGTAATGAAGCGATGGACGATGAGGATGACTCGGTGTCAACGCGATTTTTTCACAATTTTTTCGCGATTACGAAGATCTGTTTGGACCTTCGGTTACGTGTAAACGTTTCGAACGAGCTTTCTTAGGGTTGATTGGGAGAAATGACGACGTTAAGGGAGCTCGGTGGCTCCGTAGGGATCGTAGTTCTTTCTTTCTGCACACTTTCGGTTGTTCCGTTTTCATTTTGTAAGAGAGCGAGGAAGTTTGGTTGTAGAAAGTTTCTTATGGGAAGAAGAAAATTATTTTGTTTTTTTATGGAACAGAATTGTGATGTAGGGTATTTTTCTCTCTTTTTTTTTTTCTTAATCGGAGAAAGGATCGAGTGAATAGATTGAGAGATAATGTAATTGAAATGGTGGGTAAACCATTTTTTTTTTTACTTTTTTAATTAATTAATTTGTTTATTTTGTGTCGCATCAACTTCTATACTTTATTTATTTATTTTGTGTCGCATCAACTGCTATACTTTTTCTATTTATTTATCTATTTTGTGTCGCATTAGCTTTCATACCTTTTTTTTTGTAATTTATTTTTAAGAAAAGTAATGATAATAATAAATTGAAAATAGTGTGATCTCTCTGCGTTCTTTATTACTTCTTAAATAATTTAAGAAAATTCAATCAGATATTCTTAATCAGAAATTTCAAATATTTATCTTGTCACTGTTTAACAAAATTGATTAATTAAAAAAGAAATTAAATTAAGAATTTAAGTAATTCCGCTGGAATCGAAATAACGCATGGGAATTAAAAAAACTCCATCGAGAATCGTGAAAGTAAATCCTAATTACTCCCTGGTTCGCTCTAAAAGAGGAAGGTAACGTCAATCATAAATAAGAACCACATTTTCCAGCCACTTTTTTCCCTTTAATTATTTACTTATACGCGTGTATTAAATTTACATTCACTTTATGAATGACGTTCAGGTTACAGACAATGTGCAGTACCGTAATACTAGTTCTTATTATAATTGTAAAATACTCGAAAAAATAATAACTAAGTCCATGAAATTATTCTTAAAAGAAAAAGAAGTTCAGTTAATTTCACTTAGAACTTATTTTAGAAAAAATGTATTTTACTGGAAATTTTAATAACAAAGACTGGATATGGACTTAGATAAAATTTTTTCTTTTATTCGACAATCTAAAAATGGAACGACGATTTGGTTTTGTCATCGACAATGACGACGATTGTTGGACCGGTCTCGCGGATTCGATTCGCGTGTAACGTCACCGATTATCTAAGCTAATGATTAAACTTTTTTTCTTTTTTTTTTTCTTTTTTTTTCTTTATTTACATTGAATACGGAGGTGGATGCACATTAAGGTACCCAGAAGAGACATGGTGGTGCAACGTTATTTGTCAGCCATTTTAGATAAAGTACCTATAAAATGTTTCTTTTTTTTTTAATACAAATAAATACTGTTTGTAAAAATGTATAAGAAACTACATTTTGTTATCAATAAAATGGAAAGGTAATAATAATTAATTGCTGAGGTAGATAGATTGTTATAGATTATTGTAAAAATTAACGTATCAACTTTCCATTATGGTACTTTGTGCAATTGTTATCTCCTATGTATTATTTTAAATAATAATTTAATTTTCTTGCTTTAAAAAAAGGAGTGAAAGTTGCTTTATAAAATCATACAAATTACTTTTAAACAAATTAATTACCTACTAAGATTACCAAATTGTTGATAAATGGAGCCTTTACAGATTTTACTAACAGTGGACGTTCGAACCGAGCAATTAAAAATACAAAAATACTTAAAAGATACTATTTACATATCACACACCAATCCACAGATATCTATCAAAATGTGTTCCTCTATCACAAAACATAACTAATTGACTAAAATACCCTATAAGATTGAAATCACAGAACTGAAATTCTTAAGTTTTCAACGAACTCAACCATTTCATTAAAGTACTCCGACAAAACCCAACTCGGTAAACAAAAATTCTTACAATATCAACATCAACTATTATCAAGCACTGTTTTATTTGAAAAATCGTGACAGAGGCTTTAATCGGCTTTATAAAATAATTAACCCTAATTTAAAAGCTTTAAGAAATATGTAGTAATCAGACCACGGATGTTTATGCAAATACAACATTTTAAAGTATACAATTTGCATTTAATGTATAAATTATTGTTATCCCTTTAATCTATAAATTCTCCTACTTTTAAATAACTATGTAGAATTGTATCAGCGTGCAGATCACTGTGCGAGATATGTAAAGTAAAAAATATACAGGATACAAAATAGAAATATGTGAATGAAAAATAAAAAATACAATCCTCTGATGACGAAACAAATTTCCGTACAATCATTTTGTTTTCTATATTCATTCTAAATTTCTGTTTATAATCATTTCGAGTATTTCTCTTTTTTTTTTTATAAAAATATCAATTTGCATAAACATCCACGGTCAAGCGATAAATCTCTGCGAACGTATAACACAATATGGATCGGCCGAATAACAACGTTGACCATCGGAATTTTAGGATCGAATGCGGCGAGGCGTCGTCCCGAAAGCGGATTCTTACGGCGAACGACGCGAATCCCGATGAGTTTGGCGCGATGGATCGACCACGAGGGCTTTTTAGTCGTGCTTCGAGTCGAGCCGCTCCTCCAGGAAGTCGAGGCTGTTCCTGTGCTCGGTGTCGATGTTGTTCAAGATGTTGCAGAGACGCAGTAACCTTGCTTCGTACGGATGAAGATCCTTGATCTCGTTGGTAGACAGTAATTCCGAGCACATAGCGGTCATGTCGATTTCTACGGGGTAGATCTGCACGTTTCGACCGTATCTGTTGAAGAAAATTGATATTGTAATGTGGAATGAATATTTTAGAAAATTACAGGGTTGAGATTTTGGATTAGAAATAAATTTAGGGATGATTAATTGATATTAATGGAAGAAAATTAATATTGTTATGGGGTAGGAATGATATTGTAATTGTGATATTAGAATCAATATTTTAGAAAATTATTAGTTTGGGATTATTAGGATACTGTAATTGTAATATTAGAATTAATATTTTAGAAAATTATAAGTTTGGGATTTTGGGATACTGTAATTGTGATATTAGAATTAATATTTTAGAAAATTATAAGTTTGGGATTATTGGGATACTGTAATTGTGATATTAGAATTCATATTTTAGAAAATTATAAGTTTGGGATTTTAGGATACTGTAATTGTGATATTAGAATTAATATTTTAGAAAATTATAAATTTGAGATTTTGGGATACTGTAATTGTGATATTAGAATTAAAATTTTAGAAAATTATAAGTTTGGGATTTTAGGATACTGTAATTGTGATATTAGAATTAATATTTTAGAAAATTATTAGTTTGGGATTATTAGGATACTGTAATTGTAATATTAGAATTAATATTTTAGAAAATTATAAGTTTGGGATTTTAGGATACTGTAATTGTAATATTAGAATTAATATTTTAGAAAATTATAAGTTTGCGATTTTAGGATACTGTAATTGTGATATTAGAATTAATATTTTAGAAAATTATAAGTTTGGGATTATTGGGATACTGTAATTGTGATATTAGAATTCATATTTTAGAAAATTATAAGTTTGGGATTTTGGGATATTCTAATTGTAATACTAGAATTGATATTTGAGAAAATTATAAGTTTGGGATTTTGGGATATTCTAATTGTAATACTAGAATTGATATTTGAGAAAATTATAAGTTTGAGATTATTAGGAAATTGCAATTATAACACCGAAACGATACATATTCCAAAAATTTGTTTACATATAGTAGCTAAAGCTAAAAGGTATAATACACAAATTTTAATATTCTCTTGAACTAATATCCACCTTACCGCGATAATAAATATATTAATTAACTAACTAATGATCTACAATTCTTACCTGATAAAATTCAAATCGTTTCTTCCCCGTTTGTACTCCCTGTCGCCGTTCAAGCTCTTGAAACCCGATCGACCGAACCTGATGACGATATCCGGTGACTTCCAGCGAGGATACCTGTTCACCTTCGAGCTTCCATCGCCGTTGAAAACTTTGTCTATGCTGCCATCAGGATCGCTCCGACCGTATCTGATGAAGGAAGAGCCTATGTTGCTTCGCCGTTCCTTCGAATCGGGATCCTCCGAACGGCTGTCGACGTTGTGCCTCTTCAGCACGTACTCGAAGTCGCTTGGCGCATCCTTGAAGATCCTCAGGCCACCATCGGCCTTCAGGGGTGTTAATATGGAGGAGGAGACCAGGACGTAGTTGCAGATGAAGGGTAGCACGTACAGCGACGATAACGCGCTCTTCTGCAAAAAGAATTGAAAGATTTGAGCGATTCTGGAGAGCGTGATAGGATATTTTACAAATTATTGTATGGATAATATTTATTAAGGATCAATGTTAAAATAGTTTAGTAATATAAATTAGAAGCAGAACGCGCTCTTCTGCAAAAAGAATTGAAAGATTTGAGCGATTCTGGAGAGCGTGATAGGATATTTTACAAATTATTGTATGGATAACAATTATTAAAGATCAATGTTAAAATAGTTTAGTAGTATAAATATGAAGAAGAATTGGAAGATTTGATACTTTGAGGAACTTTGGAATTGCTTAAGTGATTATTATAGAACTTTTTATAAGTAGTTACAAAGAATTAAATATGGCTAAAAATTATTGGGGAATAATATTAAAATTAGTATAGATTAATGTACGTTAGAAGAAGAATTGGAAGATTTGTGTCACTTTGAAGAACTTTTGGCCCGACTTGTGTGAACATTACACCATTTTGTATGAGTGATTGTAAAAGTGTGAATGAAAAAAATGAAGAAAATGAAAAAAATAAAAAGTCATCCAATAAATGAACAATGAATTAAATATCAAAACACATTCGTGTGTGAACTATTTGCATAAAGAATCGATAAATTACAGGTAAAGAACGTTGCTGCACACGGTTCGAAAATCGAAGAAAGCATGAATAGAGAACGCATAAGCACACCTATTGAAAGGACTGATTATTTATTTTACGTAACAAGGTGGACAAACGATAACATCGTCGTTACATAACTTCCGAGAATGCAAAACTCTCCATTGAACAGAAAACACAATAGGAAATAGTTATCAAGATTCAAAGAATCATGATTTAACGTTTCTCTGTATAATTTCATATTTGCTTTATTCTCTTTTTTCGTTCATTCAATGTCAATTCGCTTACGCGTTCCACCGAATCGAGTAGCTGTTTAGAAACACCAAAAAAGGCGATCAATTAAAAGTTTCACAATGAAAACGTTTGTGACACTTGAATGATCCTGCATTGGAAAATTTTTGGAACACAGAAGAAAAAAAATGTTGAAAAATATTTCTTAAATTTCGGAATTGAAATTAGATTTGCAGTAAAATGTAATATAGGAATTAGAATATAGTAAAACAAGTACAATCTCGGTAGAAAATTACTTCGCCTATTAAATATTAAAAAAAGCGGCATAATTTGGAATATTCTGTAAATTGTAATATTCTTTTCCAGATTTACATCATATAAAAGTTTCATAAAAATTTGATCAAGATCGACGTGTGCCAATTCCGCGATATTCCTCGTAAAATTAATGTCCGTGACTACAAGTTAAGTCGAGTTTCTTAAAAACTCAAATTCATATGTTTAGAATATTCTAAATATCCGGTTACAAGAATTTCCTAACAAGATTTACTCAAATGTCACATGTTAGAGTTCGTCAAGGTTCTGGAGGATCGGTCAGAAGGTTCTGTTACAGATTCCTCGAGATTATTCGAGATGCAACCTGGAGGCCACGACATCGCCGGTGATAAATAATATTGGCGTGTTATTAGCTGTCTTAACAGGATGTTTAGTAATACCCTGGTATACCGAGCAAGATTAATACGATGCCTTACGTTACTTTAATTAACCCTGTACGCGGTCACCCTTCATAATGGTTGCGTCGCCTACAACTCGCCGCCGGTTTTCTGCTAAAAACCAACAGATTTACGAGGCAACGCCGTGGAAAAGAGCAACATAAACCGAGGCTCTATTCGAGGCTCGTTATTATTCTTTATTCGGTCGAGACAATGGTTCCATATTGTCTTTGACGATGAGCTGACGAAGCAACTGGTCGAAGAAGGAAGACGAGAAAAATCTGAAAATTGAAAGAACAAAAGGGGAAAATTGTGAATCTAAAAAGAAAAAATTATAGATGGAGAAAGGGACAGAGATTATTTTTACCGGAACATGAAACTGGAGAAATATTTTTTTTTTTTCTTCTTGATTCTGGTTTGAGGAAGTTGGAGTTATCTTTGTGATTGATACAGGAAAATTGAGTTTAATGAGAATTGTTAAAATAAAAAGTGAGAAGTGTTAGATAATTGTATAAAAAAAAGATAGTAAACGAGAGAAGAGAACAAAGAATTGTTTAACATTCTTTTAATTTCAGTACTATTTGTGAGTATCGATTAATTAATATTTCCATTGTCATTTGGTAATCGTTAACCGATAAGTAAATGTTTCATAAAATTGAGAAACGTTTAAGTAAAATTTATTTACACGTATGATATAATTGTAAATGTTTAATTAAATTGTGGCTTATTAATACAATATTATTTATACATTCGTACAATTCATTTACAGAATTAATGTACAATAAATAATGTTACATTAATAAGCCAAGATGATTTCTTTATAAATTATAACGAATAAATACAAATTTATACTGAAATATTAAAAGCGTATTTATACAAATTTATGTATTATATTTTTTAAGATTTTTTAAATTAAAAAATACTTTTGCTTATCAGTCACTGTCCGAATCGTTCAAAATCACGTTCCAACGTCTTGCACCTTGTTCGAAGGATCGCGTTATGTGAAAACAGTAGTCGCGATACATAGCTTTGCCGCGTTATAGGAATTAGCGTTGCAAGAACTCGCGTTGTACAGGAATCTACCATACTGTTAAAATAAAGAAGAAAGAAAAAGTAGATCCACCAATCATGAAGCAAACTCTGACGATAAAAGACACTCCATAAGTAGTTACTTTCTTTAAAAAATTCCTCTTTCTCCGTAACAGAGGATTCTTCTTTCATCAAAGCTTTATTATTCATAAATTCAGCTCTCACAGCTTCGCTTCTTCCATCTTCTTACATGCGCTCTTCGCCTTATAAATTTCAAAAACATCCACAAGGAACTATCGAGCATCGTCAAAGAAGACAGAAAACTAAGAAAGAAAGAAAGAAAGAAGTTGGGTGAATGTAAAATTAAAATCCCTACCCTCTGATATCGTATTCGTCGTTCGCCACCAAGGGAAGATCGACTTCGCAAATTGTGTTACTCGTCGTCCTCGATACACTTCGCGTCCTTTTAATACCAATTTATACAAGACTGAGTCGAAGAAAAGAAGAGAGGATACGAATGCAGCCGCGAAGAATTTTAAATGTATCCTTCTCAAAAGAAAACGTCTTTTCATGGGTATCTGAAGAATAAAGGAAGATGTATTCTGTTTCGCTGGCACTCGAACGCGGAGCAACTGTAATTTATAATCTCTGAATTTACAATCTTTAATTTTCAGAAATTAATGTGAGACATTTTAAAGATAATCCGCTACAAACGGAATTCAAATAAAAAATAATAGGTAGTGTTAGAATAGAAATATAACATATCTGTTTTCACTCTCCAAATACGAATGATTGAAAATAAAGAAGAATAATTATTTATGAAACGATTCTTCCAATACAAATTATTATAGTTTAACTGAAATATTTGATCGTAGATTTAAAGATAAATTAAACTTTAATAATTGAATATGAATTGACAAAAATTATAAATATAGTGTTATATAATTAACAATAAAATTTTAAGATAAACCTACGATTGAAAGAAGAAAATGTCTTGCAGATTTATATTGTTTATAAATTGAACTGCTATGTAAAATGGTACGTCGTGCAGAAATGTGTTATTTTAATTGTCGTTTCATCCAGGAACAGAAATCGAGTGTATGGGATAATTAAAAGTGAAGCAACGATGTATTTTTAACACAAGTGAAAGAGCGATGGAGACATGTACCGTTTCGGTAATGACTATTATTTAAAGTGTATTTGTGAAAAGATAAAAATTCATGGATTCGGAAACATAGAGAATTTAAACGATTTCATTTAAAAGAATAGAGGAATTTTGGTACCAGACATTCTCATCCGATTCGTTCAAACATTAAAACTGAACTCAATCGAAGACACAACTTTAAGTATTGCTAGTGGTATTGTATAACTTTGATAACATTTCCATGCTCTTTTTCTTTCAAAACTCCCAAAATCTTACAAGACACTGTTTCAATTTAAAACCAAGTAAAAACTTGCTCAATCTTACAATTTCTTTTCGCACGAAACGATCTGAGCTTCGCAAAACTCTAAACTATATATATATATAAATAAAACTATAAACAAAAAAAAAGAACAATACCAAACACCAAACCACAGTTTTCCAACCAACACCTCTCCCACTTAAAAAAAAAAGCTAAAAATTCACCGGAAACCCTTAACATCCACCACGATTTTAACATCCTGTGCTCTTTGAACCAACCGGCACAAAACACATGCCTCTCAAACCGAAAACCCTTTCAAAAATATATATATAAAAAAAAGGAAACTGTACTAAAGAAAAAAAGAAAAACAGAAAAGGAAAAAAAAATAGAAAAAAAGGAAAGAAAATCCAGCGATGCACCAAAGATCCACAGCAAGGCTCAATCACTCACCATGTCGTAAGTCTCGATGGTATGACTATCCTGGCGGTTTAACTGGTCTCCGGATGTCGAGTTCCTCCTCTGGTCGTGTGGCTTCCGGCCGATTCGTTGCACAGGTCGGGGAAGAAGAAGGAAGATAGAAAACAGAAGAGGAACGATCGCGTACGCAGGAGAATACACGACGTCTGCGGCCTGTTGCTGGTGGAACGAGTGTCCGGGGTTAGAGATGACACCCTTTATATAGAGACACCCCTCAGCGCATCCCCAGTAGCCTCCACGAACCGACACAGAGACGAGATAGCCTCACCTGAGTTATGATTGGCCGAGGCGTACAACACGATACCTCTACATTATTTTGATTCAATTATACCGCCGGCTACCGACCTACGTAATCTCCTTTATTATTTATGACTCTTGGCAAATAATAATCATCATCGGCACGAACCGAGGATCCGAGCAACGCGTCTTGAGAGGATAGATTGATCTGTATCGGTATATTCCTCGAAAGCGACGCGTGATTGTTACGATCGGCTTAGATCGTTTGGTTCTTCCGAGAGATTTCAGTTTTTTAAGTTGTGTTTGACGTTGCTCGATGGATGAATTTTTGGAGAACTGTTGGATGCTTGGATGCTTGGATACTTGTAAGAATGTTGAGTTTTATTTTAATCGTTTTTGAGTTGTTCTTCGTTTATGTCGTGTTTGGTATCGATGAATTCTGTTTCATTGGTTTAGTGAGTAAAGCGTTGAACAAAAGTTGGAGACTTGGATAAGTGTTTGTATTTTAGAATAGTTTCAATTGCTTTGGAGTTGTTCTTCATTTGTGTCGTACTTGGTTTGGATAAATCCATGCCATACTTGTCTTGTTTATTAATTTGATGAATAATGCATTGAAAAAATTCTGGAGACCTGGATAAGTATTTATATTTTGGAATAGTTTCAATTGCTTTGGAATTGTTCTTCATTTGTGTCGTACTTGGTTTGGATAAATCCATGCCATACTTGTCTTGTTTATTAATTTGATGAATAATGCATTGAAAAAATTCTGGAGACCTGGATAAGTATTTATATTTTGGAATAGTTTCAATTGCTTTGGAATTGTTCTTCATTTGTGTCGTACTTGGTTTGGATAAATCCATGCCATACTTGTCTTGTTTATTAATTTGATGAATAATGCATTGAAAAAATTCTGGAGACCTGGATAAGTATTTATATTTTGGAATAGTTTCAATTGCTTTGGAATTGTTCTTCATTTGTGTCGTACTTGGTTTGGATAAATCCATGCCATACTTGTCTTGTTTATTAATTTGATGAATAATGCATTGAAAAAATTCTGGAGACCTGGATAAGTATTTATATTTTGGAATAGTTTCAATTGCTTTGGAATTGTTCTTCATTTGTGTCGTACTTGGTTTGGATAAATCCATGCCATACTTGTCTTGTTTATTAATTTGATGAATAATGCATTGAAAAAATTCTGGAGACCTGGATAAGTATTTATATTTTGGAATAGTTTCAATTGCTTTGGAATTGTTCTTCATTTGTGTCGTACTTGGTTTGGATAAATCCATGCCATACTTGTCTTGTTTATTAATTTGATGAATAATGCATTGAAAAAATTCTGGAGACCTGGATAAGTATTTATATTTTGGAATAGTTTCAATTGCTTTGGAATTGTTCTTCATTTGTGTCGTACTTGGTTTGGATAAATCCATGCCATACTTGTCTTGTTTATTAATTTGATGAATAATGCATTGAAAAAATTCTGGAGACCTGGATAAGTATTTATATTTTGGAATAGTTTCAATTGCTTTGGAATTGTTCTTCATTTGTGTCGTACTTGGTTTGGATAAATTCTGTTTGATTGGCTCGGTGAATGAATCATTGAAAAGACGTTGAAGACTTGAATAAATATTTGTATTTTCAAGTGGTTTCAAGACAGCTGTAAGACAAGTTGGTTTTAATTGTTTGCTTCAGGATTGTTCTTCATTCGTATCATAATCAACACAGATAGATTCTGTATAATTAATTCGATGAGTGAACCATTGAACAAGTATTTACAGAGTAAAGTTGCACAATATGTGGAGGATTCCAAATATGGTATAATATACTTTATATGGAAATTAATATAATATACTTAATTAAGAGAGGTTCATTGTATCTTCGAATGATATAATCAGTACAGTTTCGTTATTTTCCTTTACATACAAAAAGACAATCGTGTGGTCGTCGCCGTTAAGATATTTTATTAATACAAAATATTAATAAATATTAATATTCCCCATATTATGCAGTTTTTCTCTACTTTAAGATAGTTCTGATCATTTTTTCCACGATCGTTTTTCATTCTTGTCACGTTTAGTTCAAATAAATTGTATTCAACTATATTGTTATATAGACTGAAGGAATATTGGAGTTTTGAATAAATACTTACATGTTTTTGTAAAAGAAAACTACCTATACAACGTACGCAGCTCCTTTTTAATTAACATGTATTAAATTATCTTTAACAATTTGCTTCAGCGTACATCCACGTGCTTCCGCTTACTTTCGTAAATCGCTTACTCTAAAACTCTTTCTGAAAACTTCTACTTGCGCTATTCATGATGTAAGATTTGTTTCATTGATTAGTAGTTCTGCGTTCNATTCTTGTCACGTTTAGTTCAAATAAATTGTATTCAACTATATTGTTAAATAGACTGAAGGAATATCGGAGTTTTGAATAAATACTTACATGTTTTTGTAAAAGAAAACTACCTATACAACGTACGCAGCTCCTTTTTAATTAACATGTATTAAATTATCTTTAACAATTTGCTTCAGCATACATCCACGTGCTTCCGCTTACTTTCGTAAATCGCTTACTCTAAAACTCTTTCTGAAAACTTCTACTTGCGCTATTCATGATGTAAGATTTGTTTCATTGATTAGTAGTTCTGCGTTCAGGCTACATTTAATTTGGACAAAAGAATATTTAAGATTCGTGAACTGGCCTTATGAATAGTTCCATGGAGAACAACTGGAGATTGTAATAAAAATTTAAATGAATATTCACGTGTCGAAATTACTAGCTTTTCATCGTTTGTTTCGTATTTATTTATCATTCGTGCTACCTCTTCCGTCGATCACCACTTCCATGACATTTTGGAGCAACACAGCGAGAAAAGATCCATCTTGTTAAGATTAATTTGTTAGAAACGCACAATCCTTCATTGTGGTGTGAAGAATTTTTGATATTTCTCTCTGCTTTGATATATTGAATTTACGGTGAGTATAAAAATTATCCGCACACCATTGTACCTATTTCAACATTTACATATTAATTACTGATAATTGTTTCAAAATATATTGCAGTGAAAATTTAATGAATTCTTAGCAAAAAAGGTAATCAGAAATTGTTCGTAACAAATTCTATTTTTAATTATCGAGTCGGTTAAAATGTTTGTTAAAATATTTTGCAGATTAAAAAGATTAAATATTACAATTCCTTAACGTAAAAAAAAAGGAATTGAAAATGGTTAACGCAAGGGAAGAAACGTTGGAAAGGCAGGAGTGAAGTGGAGCCTTTCGTGAATCGGGGATGAAGTGCAACAGGTAGAGACACTTGTTTTCCAGAGACGAATCTGGGTTACTTGTTTCCCATCGTGAGACAACGATCGCGACACAGGTGCGAGCATCTGCTTACGTCGTTGTACGTGTTTCTAAAATGTTTTGGACCAACTGAGAAAAAAAAATATAGCGAAGATGCATTTAGGTTCACGAGAATTTCCTTCAATATTTCCTACAAAAGATAAAATCATAAAATAGTAAATCGAGAATAACGATTCGTTGGATAATTTTTAAAGTTAAAAATTTCTCGAGGTTACCAATAATTAATAATTAAGTTCCGAACGTTTTATTGTTGTCTGGATACAAATTGAATTGTATGTTTCAAAATCTTGGTGTTTTTATTCAGAAAATAAAACTTCTCTTCCTCTTTTATTCCGCAAAAACTAAATTCCATTATTGTAAGTTCTGAAACTAATTTCAAACACCTTCGATTAAAAGTTCTTTTAATCTTAAAACAAAAACAGAGGCAAAAAGAAGAAATAAAAAATACTGGATAATAAGAACAAATCATTAATTTGTACAAAGTGATAAAAAAAGACCGCGTTATTTATGGTGCGTTATGGTATACTTAAGCGCATAAATAGTGTATAAACTGTACAAGTTTGAGGGAGCCGAAAATTTATACAAAATAACAGAATTGTATAGAATTGTTGATGATAAAATTGAAGATTGAAGTACGTTTCAACGGACACAAAATTATGGCCTATTCTTTTGTCAATTAATACTCTCCGATACGTAGAATTGAAAAATGCAAGTCTTAACTTCAGCAAATTTTCCTCAAACAGTCCTCTGAAATTTAAAAAATTTTGAAAGTGCAAAGGGTTAAGTGTACAGCTGAAGTTAAACTTTGAAGTATTCAAACGCAATTCTTGGCAAGATGTCTCCTCCGCGAACGTTAGCCGACTTCCCCCCCCTCTCCGCCATGTAGGTGTACAGCGTATATAAGTAGAACAATATACGACGCCTTATCTTGAAAAATGTCTGTTTCCCTGCTCGCCTACAACTATTGTGGTTGCTTTGTGCACGAGAAAGCCGAACTGACATTTCTGAAAGTATATAATCCGATGTTAAGCCGACGAACCGACAGAGGATGTCGTAGACAGTCTTCTGGGAAACCTGGATCTACGAATGATGTCGATGGTAAACCATAAAATTCAATTGGAAAAATGATTTTAGGTAGTTGATGTTTGTTAATTGGTAATTTTTATTTTTTTGAATATTTTGAGAAAGTATATCGGTACGTGATTCGATGGATTTGGTTTTTATTTTTATTCGTACATTGGGAAACTTAAATATTGAGTGTTAAAGATGAATGGAATATTGAAGGATTAAACTGATGGTTGTTAATAATTAATACGAATTGTAAAAGAAAGGTAACTAAATAACAGACACAGCTCCTTTTTCCTTAACATATATTAAATTCTTTTTATAATTTGCTTCATCATATATCCACGTGCTGTCTCTTACTTCTCGTAAATCACTTACTCTAAAACTGTTTGTGGAAACATCTCGCTTCTGCTATTCAAACGTACAGTGGAAATCAAGGAACAGAAAATCACATTTTCAATATGAGCTAATAGGTTGGTTTTTAGTCTGTTTATAGCGGTTTAAATTTATCACTATTAGGCGATGAATATACTTTGAAAGATAATTGATAAAGGAAAGTTATTAGTTGAAAGCTGTATTTACGTAGAATCAACAGAAAATAGAATGTATTTGATTTAGACCACGGTATTCAGTTGGGCTAATTGAGTTACTGGCAAATATGCTCGCTTGAAACTCTTGGAAGATTAAAATTATTAATGAACAACCAGTACCAATTGTTTAATTCATATTAGAGGTGCTTTAAAGTAAACGAATAAATCAATGATCTCTCAAAGCTGTTAGGGAATGAAATAAGTTGTCAAATAAACAGAACACGTTTGTGCAAAAACGAACTGCATTTTATATTTTAGGAATTTTAGATTTCACACTAGGCGATTTGTCGCAAGAAAAATACCACAGATAAAAGTAAAAATTTCGACGTCGATTTAATATCAAAATATGTGTACGGTAATTTTATGAATAAACTATTATATATATGTATATTTATGGAATGTTACCGACTTTAATAAGTGAAATGCAACAGTTTTCGAGAGTTTAATCTTACATTGTAATTGAAGTAAATGTATTTGTTCACAGAAACGTAAATCATTCTGATCTTTCTCTTTTAGGAAGTATAAATAAAGATACAAGAACAGTGACATTGATTAAACTTTAAAATATGTACCAAACTTTATGTTAGCCTTTTAAGTTTATTAAATTTATACTTATATTTAAATCAATATCCTTTTGTTCGTGTAACTTCTATCCCTTTTTTGTGTTCATTTTAAAATTAAATAAACAAAGGCTTCTAATTACAAAAAAAAAAAAAAAAAAAAAACAGAAGCATCACGTTCCTGTATTTTTTTTTTAATGGTATTATTAATATCTTATGGCAAGACAATTTGTTCTATTTCGCATAATTAAAAATACAATTAAGACGTTTCACTTTTGCAAAGTTCTGTGGAATCTTCTTCTCTCTATATTTGTGAGAATCTCTTCAAATTAAGCTACCTAAATTCCTCCTTATAGGTACACGTTAAAATCGGCTCGCAAAACGACACTTGCGCCACACATGTAGCTAGTTTCACCATTGTAAGTTTATTAGCACGCAACCACTTATAAAATAGTATCTGTGAATTGTTTTAAGTTCAGTCTTTATAAAAAGTCTTCTTAAAAACTATTTGTTTTTTGTTTCATTTGTTTCTTTTTTTTGGTTTAAGATACAAAAGCTTTACACAGTTGAAGAACAATTCCAATTATTTCCCATATCTTTGCTGGCATTTACTGTACTTCTCCAATAGACACGTGAAATCCTTTGTGAGGACCGTAGCATGGTTAAACTATAAATTTTGTGAATTTTTTTTTCAGCTAATTTGATAACAAATCGATAGCCGAATTATATTTATATTAGATTATCATGATTAATCGATTCGGAATTTAATATCGTAGTTCGACATAAACGGCAATGCATGGCGCGCGTGTATTTAACTTGTCCTTGACTATAGATAAAAGAAGTGTAAAACACTTGTCTGACATTGCATTATACAATCTTAAATACGCGAAAATTGTTCTAAGTACTTAGTTCTTTTTAAATAATAAAAATTTCTGACTTAGAAAAATATTCTTCCGATACAATTAAACATCCATTCTAAAATTTATAACGTTAAGATCAGTAATTAAATATTTCAAGTAATCAAATACATTCGATGCATTTTTTTATATTTTTTATTTAAAACACTTTGCAACTCGTAACGTAGAAACATGGTAAATAACTAATAATGGAACTGAAGTTAGCAGATAATATAATCAACAGTTTTTGATAAGCTTTATGATAAGTTTTCAAAGAAATGTGTATATATCTTTTGCAGAAGTATAACATAAAATGAATAGATTATTTAAGCGTATATTACGTATGAATAGATTATGATACAAATTTATGAGGATATTGCATCGCTATCGTCATCCGGATAAAATGTATTACAGAATATATCTTACAATCGTGCTCTTAAATCGTTAAGTTCTGAATTATATAAAAATGATGTAAAAGTTACAGAACAGAAAACGGACAAATTAATTTCAAGATATGCTTAATATGAAACTAATTTCTGGAAACGTTTCAACTTTGAGGTTAGAATAAATAATATATAAAATAACTACGTGTGCATGAAAATATTAGCGACGCAAAGCTATATACCCAACTAGTTATACAAACTCGTTACAGAAAATTTATGAAACAAACCAATTAAAAATATTATCTTTGTCGGAAACCTGAATAATAATGGTTTCAAGATAAGACTTAAGTCAAGGAGTACTTTTAAACTTTGTTGACCGTCAAAGAAAATACAATAGTCGTACATTTTCTATCTCCATTATCTTCACAGACAAACCTCGTTCGAAACAATGTATGAAAATCATAAACCTAAAAGGGTTAACTTTTAAAATTCAAATACAATGACTGGCGCAAAAAATATATCAAAGTAGCAAACCCATTTACCATAGGTACATCAAGAAGTCGTTTAAAAACAACAATTTCACGCGTCCAATAAACCTACACGATGCAATAAAAACAAAAATATATACATATATATATACGTATTACACATAAAAAAATAAAGGAACACGATCGCAACAATAACATTCAGATTGGAAAGCGATAAACGAAAACGAACGTTACCATTGATGTCAAAGAAACTGATGTACGGTATACCAAGTGTAATACACCATCCAATAATTCGAACGCAGTCAAAAATAGTGTCCTCCTTCGCGCCGAAAACAACCACTATATGGCCCGGTAATTTTTTCACTCTGTTCGCGGTACGCAACAGCATTTCGATCTCTGTCCTCAAGTTCTCACCGTACCAGATCTTCGTACACTTACGGCGAAGGATCATATAGCAATTATAAACGGTGGCAAATAAGTCGCATGAAAAGTGGATTAGTATTAGTAATATGCGAAATACCGTCAACATAATGCCGCCCGGTTACCGTCCGGTCTATGTAACATAATCACGCGGAACTGGCTGATAGGCAGGCTTTTTTAAAACTACCCGGGGAACGTCACGAGGATACTCGTGCACCAAGCCACCGACCCGTCTAGCAGACGGCCACCTCACGTGCACCTGCTTACGCCGAGTGACGTGCTTACGCACCCTTCCGTCGATCCGAAACACTAAAACGTCGGCATGACGGCAGCCAAATTACAGTTACTCCACAGACGAGGTACAGGATAGACCTAACATCTTATGGGACTTCGTGTCCCGGGTTCTGAAATACCGACTGTGTAAAAAATTAGACGTTTTGTTACGCCCTCTACGATTTGGAGCGGTGAGTTTGGGAATTATATACAATTTAAGCACAGACGAGGTACAGAATAGACCTAACATCTTATGGGACTTCGTGTCCCGGGTTCTGAAATACCGACTGTGTAAAAAATTAGACGTTTTGTTACGCCCTCTACGATTTGGAGCGGTGAGTCTGGGAATTATGTATAATTTAACCACCGAAGTTGATAAAGTTAACAGATGTAAAAAGATTCTCTTTTGTTAGGTCTGTATACAGGGTGGGCGTAGTAACTCTGAACAGTCCTTTAATTCTTAACATATTGCGGTGGAAGAAAATTTTTTATCAAAAATGCACGATACAAGAGCACACGCCCTGTTGTGAGAATAAACTCGAAATAGAAAAAAAGGCAGTTCGAAAGGATTAAATAGGAACGCGTAAATAATGGTTCAATAACGTTAAGCAATATTAATGATAATATCTGAAGACCAGATGAGCGGAGCAGTGTATTGTTTAATTTAAAACATTGCACCTTTTATAGGAATATGGAAAAAATGCATGGTTCTATATAAAAAACCTTGACAATTATGGGAGCACAAAATAAAACGAAGTTCATAAAAAGTTTTCTTCTCTTGTTAGATGTTCCCTTTAAAGTAACGTAACTTCGTCCCAGAGTATTTTCATACAACCATGAGTAATAGAGATATTTAAGTATGTTTACTTAAAGCACAGACGAGGTACAGAATAGACCTAACATCTTATGGGACTTCGTGTCCCAGGTTCTGCAATACCGACTGTGTAAAAAATTAGACGTTTTGTTACGCCCTCTACGATTTGGAGCGGTGAGTCTGGGAATTATGTACAATTTAACCACCGAAGTTGATAAAGTTAACAGATGTAAAAAGATTCTCTTTTGTTAGGTCTTTATACACGGTGGGCGTAGTAACTCTGAACAGTCCTTTAATTCTTAACATATTGCGGTGGAAGAAAATTTTTTATCAAAAATGCACGATACAAGAGCACACGCCCTGTTGTGAGAATAAACTCGAAATAGAAAAAAAGGCAGTTCGAAAGGATTAAATAGGAACGCATAAATAATGGTTCAATAACGTTAAGCAATGTTAATGATAATATCTGAAGACCAGATGAGCGGAGCAGTGTATTGTTTAATTTAAAACATTGCACCTTTTATAGGAATATGGAAAAAATGCATGGTTCTGTATAAAAAACCTTGAGAATTATGGGAGCACAAAATAAAACGAAGTTCATAAAAAGTTTTCTTCTCTTGTTAGATGTTCCCTTTAAAGTAACGTAACTTCGTCCCAGAGTATTTTCATACAACCATGAGTAATAGAGATATTTAAGTATGTTTACTTAAACGTCCCACCCTGTATATGCCAGGCTATTTTAATTTACGTAATTTCATACCTACGTTTAGTTTTAATTCTAACCACTATTAATGCTGTAATCTTATTCTATGCTGAATCGGCAACATTGAGAGTGACACTAAAATGGTAAGGGGGCACGCGTGCCCCCGAGACCCTGGACAAAAAATAACATTGGATGTTAGGTCTATTCTGTACCTCGTCTGTGGTACGGGCACAGACGAGATACAGGATTAGATGCACGATGTTATACCTCGTCTGTGGCACAGGACAGACTTAATATCTTATGAGATTTCGTGTTCCATGTTCTGAAATACCGACCGTGTAAAAAAATCGGACATTTCGTTGCGCTCTCTACCTGGCCGGTAAAGAAAATCGGCGGGAATACGAATGAAAATATGGATATTTTGGAAGGATAATGCAATTTCATGTAAAATCGAAAAAAGGAACTTAGAAACAACTTAGAAACAACGCTACGGGAAGAATAGGAAAAATATTTCGCCGTCTTTCGTCGAAAAATTAATTCTATAGGCAGTAATTGACAAAGGTTTCGCAACGAAATACTAATATGTTATATTAATTCCTACACATATAATATAATGTGATAAATATCCGTACGCTCAATTTTATGTTACCGAAATAGCGATGTTTTTATATTTTCAGTTATATACAGCTAAATAGTTAATGTTATTCAACTTTTTTTTTTTTAATCGTTACTTAAACTATTAGAATGAATATATATCGCGGTACTGCACTAAAGTATCAATGTTTTCATTCATTTTCCGATCGATTTTCATAACCATCATAAATGTACGCTCAATTTTGCTACTAGCTGTACATGGACGCTTTACCACCTAGTTACTTTACGCGGTGTCGTTACTCGACGATTATACGTATGATTAATTTTAGGTGGCTAGAAACAGCGTAATTTCTCCTTATCTGTGCTACAGCTGAAACAACACGGTATAATTTTGTCGTTTATGAATAGTATGTTGTTAACTTTATCTACTAGTTACTTTACGTAAGAGGTTAGGTTATTGAGCGATAAGAATGTTCGTTATTGAAGATGGCACGTTTATCGATTAGATAAACAACTGTCATCGTAAGGAATTGTTGGAAATAAAAATTGATGAGGATGTTCGTGGAAGAAATAGTTGGACATAAAGTTTAGCTGATTCGACTGAACGATTATTGAATTGATTCGATGCGATGGATGAAAGATAGTTCGACAAAGTTGGACTTAACTGTGTGTCGAATGAAGCTTAACTGTAGGAAATTTGGGTAACAATAATGATTATAACGTTTTAAGTGTATTATTGTAATAAAATTTTATTTGCACAGTGATTGTGCTGAGATTTTAGGTTATGTTTTCTTGTAATTGTTAATTATTGTTGCGTCTATAACTTTTTTATATTTCAAATTTTTGAATCATTTCATTCACCTACCAGACGCACAGAGTGCGCATGTGTACTGCTAGAATCTTGTAAACAGTACGAAACGTGTTTAACCCGCCGAAGAAAATGCCGCTACTTTGTAGTAACGTATTTTACTAACATTTATGTAAATAATACAGTGTAAAAATTAATTTCCATTCATTCGACATCGTTCGAATATATATAATTCGAATAATGCAAACTGCCTTATAATTCCACGAGAGTAAGAATTAATTAATTTTGTTGACTTCAGTTTTTGCAGGTTAGCCACGTGGTTTATGCTATACTTCTATTAGATAGTAATATATATTTTTAAATTAATAATTAAATAAACGTTATATTTTCAGTAACTGTAAATTAAAAAAATGTCATTCCGCGGTCGTGGAGGTGGCGGATTCGGTAGAGGCGGAGGTGGATTTCGCGGTGGAAGAGGTGGCGGAGGATTTCGTGGAGGACGTGGTGGCGGCGGTGATAGGGGTGGAAGAGGGTAATTGTTACATTTAATAGTTTTCGATTAAATATAATAAATATAAACTAACAGTAATTCATGTATTACAGATACGACCAGGGTCCTCCAGAGCAAGTGACTCCGTTAGGTCGCTTCACATGGACAGTCCAAGATGATTTAGTTGCTAAAGTAGATATAGAACAAGTACCTTTCTTCAATGCTCCAATTTATACAGAAAATAAGCAACAAATTGGAAAAATAGATGAAATATTCGGTAATATCAGGGACTACTATGTATCTATAAAATTATCAGAAAACATGAAGGCATCCAGTTTTCAAAAGGAAACGCAGGTAGATTTTCTTTTTCCACGTATAAATTGAAGTTAGCTAAAATGTTTTCATTAATTTATTATTGTTATGTTTTATTGTAGCTATTCATAGATCCAGCAAAATTATTACCTCTGCAAAGGTTTCTGCCCAAACCTCCTGGATCTGTAGAAAAGAGAGGTGGAGGAGGACGAGGAATGAAAAGAGGCGGCGGAGGACGTGGTGGCGGCGGCGGTCGCGGTGGTGGTAGACCATCGTTTGGTCGTGGTGGTTTCGAAAATAGAGGTGGCGGTGGCGGTGGCGGTGGCCGTTTCAGAGGACGCGGAGGAGGAGGAGGAGGTGGCGGTGGAGGAGGAGGAGGATTCGGTAGAAGTCGTGGAAGAGGAAAATGGTAGAAAAATACAAACTATGATGAATTTTTATGTAAAGACACATTAAGCGATAAGGATACCTTAATTTCATCAGAGACTAGGATATGGATATTTTTAGGATACAACTAAGAGAAATATAATGAAAACAGTATATGATTTATTTTCATCAACACTTTGTTAAATAATATTTATCATCTGTGCTTTTGTAACTAAATTGGTAATATAAAACTTCTTACATTTTATGTACAGTTATTAAATACGTTTCACAGAAAAAAGAATATTATACGTTTAAACTTCATCAAACTTGATATGTTTCCCAAGTTCTTTTTCTGCTTTCTTTAATAATTTATTTCTCCCCCTTTGCCTGACTTTCACTTTTTTACTTAATTTTTCTTCCCTGTCGCGCAAGATTTTGTCCCAATACATTTTTTCTTCTTCACCTGTATAATAATATAAATGAAGTTATTATGTATTAGGACATATAATAAAAAAAAAAAAAA
>SMSQ01019798.1:50699-70259 GCA_019453375.1 Ctenoplectra terminalis | reverse complement strand
AAAAAAAAAAAAAAAAAAAAATATCTACTCTTACCTTCTAATATTGTTACATGCCTTTCCTCGTCAGATTTTTGTGTAAACGCCTGTGCACCTTCATTTGTATCACACCTTATATAAGCTAAGAAAGAACCATCTTCGACATCTATATATTTTACGGAACTATTGTTTTTTAACTCCATCTGAAAAAAATATAAAATATATAAAAATTATATATTTACTCTTTATAATCATACTATCTTTTCATAAACGCAATAGATACCTTTAAACCTTTTGGATCTGTACATGGTTTATTCATTTCAATTTTAACTATAACTCCTGGCGTGAAGGAGAAACGGGATAAACTCGTAATATCCTGTTTGTTCGTTTTGTCTTTCTCTTCATTTTCTTCTCTTTCAAGTTTATTTTTTTCATAATTTGACCATTGGTTCCATCTTGGTTTCCTAAGATGTTGCTTAAGCTGCTTCATTTTATTTCTCTGTAATTCTAAGTATTTATTTCTAAGGTGTTTCCAGTCTTTTTTAGCCATCACTTGCAATCCCATATTGTAACTGAAGTTCTCTATTTTACTTCGTTTCCGTTTTCTCTTTTTCTTTTTCTTTTCACTTGTATGTTCTTGTTTTTCAGTAGTTGGAACCGCGCTATCGTCGGTCATCACTTGTTCGTTTTCATCACAATTGTCGGATACTTGTTCTTCGCTTACAGATACATCTTCCTTAAGTTTATTTGTCTCCTTAGGTGTATCTTCTAAAGAAGAACCACTATGCTTCGCATTATTCGATTCCGTTTCCTCGCTATGTTCATCGTTAGAAAGCTTAGACTTTTTCTTTTTGTTTTTTATCAATTCACTATCCGTTTGTTCTTCCGTTTCACCTGATTCTAAAAATTCTGCATCCTTGTACTTTCTCTTCTTTGCTTTTTTTTTATTTTTACTTTCGTGGTTTTCTGAAGCGCTATTAGCGCTTGTATCTTCTTCCTCTTTCTCGTTATCTTTATCCATTTCAACTTCTTTTGGTTCTTCACTGTTATTAACATTTTCACTGCAGTTATTTTCTTCGACTGATTTTTCTTGAATTTTCATTGATGTCACATCCTCTTCCATATCATTAAACGTACTGATGCTTAGAAGTTCATCGGGAACTGTATACGAAGGCAAAAGATAACCGTTCTCTTGAAATGCCTGAAAAAAAATGTCTAGTAGTAATAATGAAATAATTAAAAAGCTTTCACTATCAGGTACTTTTGGGTGCTGGAAAGAAGTCTCGCAGGACGGTACTAGTGATGCGGCCCGATTAATATCCGTAACCATTTCGGCAAATGATACGTGAGATGTGAAAATGCGTGTGAAAAGTAAGCGTGAACCTTCTACTCTAACTAATGATGCCCGAATTTCTTCCACAGGACTTCCTTCCGGCTCTCAATAATACATTTATCTTACCTTCAAACAGTTCTTAGCATTCTCAGGTGTATCAAACTCTACAAAGGCAAAACCTTTTATCTTTCTATTGTTTTTAAATCGTGGAATCGAAACATACACAACTTGACCATACTGAGAAAATATCGAACTCAATCTTTGGTGATCAGAATCTGGTGGCAAATTTTGTACATAAATTGTACATTCTTCTGTGTTTTCTCTCGGTACTATTGGTGTTACACGACGAACCTTCAATCCGTTCTTAGACAATGCTAACATCGTAGACGCTTGGAGAGCTTTAGCTATTCTATTCAACTTATGTTCATAGTCAGTAGTTAATTCCTTTATTCTATTAAAATTAAGGAAAACCTGGAGGTCAACGTCTGAAATAAAAGAAAAGTCTAAAAATGTAAGCTAACGATTGATATAATAAAACATAAAGTTTAAGCACGTCTTACATGGATCATCTTTAATTAAACCGCTTAAGAATCTGTCTTTACTCAGATTCGCATCGCTAAAGTAAAATTCCATTTGTTTAAGTATGGCAGCGTGTAGCGCCTTTTTTCTAAGCCTGGGTTTCCTTCGAGAAATGTTTGTAACTTTGTTAATTGTCTCTATACGCGCGTCCTCCACTGTTTTTTGCACTTGTGGCACAGGAATTCTTTCCGAGTCTAGTTCCATGTCAGACTGCTGTTCTTCCATCACCATTGTTTAAAATATTCCTGGAATTAACGTCGAACTACGGACAATTTTTCTCTGCCACCGATCACCTGTAAATTAATCTTTAATCACAGTGTAAGAGCCAATATAGATTAAACGTTTCATAGTTACCTTGATGTATCTGTTGAAACTAATACAATACGACTTTTTAATACATCGTAACTCGTATATGGAGCATCAAGAAAACAAAATTTCTTACATACGCGATCCAAACTGTAAACGTTTCCCGGTCGAGAAACCTCGTAAATACAGAGCCTAAAATCATATAATTTGCAGATAGATTACCCGAAAAAATATTTATGTAGGACTATCTTGAAGAAGTAAAAATTACGAATTTATAGGGAATTTGTTTCGTTGTATCAGAGACGATTAAAAAATTGTAGTTTTTACACATCGCAATTGTTCGCGTAAAAAAAAATTGAACGTACGTAAGAAAAAGAAATTAATAATTACAATTTAGAATAGAATTTTTAATTATTCCAGACGATTTGCTTGCATTTTATCAGTGCGTCTTTATGGGGTTCCTTTCTTCAGTCGATTGTGTAGTTAATGGTAACCACCCCTGACGCATACATTACCGAAGTGAATCTACTCAAAAATCTCAAGTCATTCGTTAGCTCGTATGTTCGGTTGGAATTAATTCAAACAGTTGTATTTAAAACAATGGATGAGATGAGTATAATTTTGCCCGACAAGGTATATGTATTTTCGTTCGTACTTTCTTTCAAGCTTAAAAAAAAATAATAATAATTTCAAATTATGATCGAACTTAAAATTATATTGTCGTAACCTCAATTTTTTATTCGGTTTAATTTTTTTTTTTCTTCTTTTTTTTTTATATCACTGATTTCGAAATTTCGTCGCGCTTTTATTGGGATTTGAATCGACATTTATAATGAAATTCTAGGACGTTGGAGAAATGGATTGTAAGCCAGTGATTGGACACTATACCGGTGCTGGAGATGAGCTGGATGTTGAAGATCTTTATACCAAGTACAAGGTAAAAAGATCTCACGTTCTGTTTGTTTTACATTTATTTACTTGTACGTATTTAATGTTAATAAGTTTTGAGACGATGATTTTGTATTTTACAGAAATTGCAAAGAATGTTGGAGTTTCTCGAAGTCCAAGAAGAATACATCAAGGATGAGCAACGTAATTTGAAAAAGGAATATTTGCATGCGCAAGAAGAAGTAAAGCGCATACAAAGCGTTCCTTTGGTCATTGGACAATTTTTAGAAGCTGTAGACCAAAATACTGGTATCGTAGGTTCTACTACGGGCTCCAATTATTATGTACGGATATTGTCTACCATCGATAGAGAGCTGTTGAAGCCTTCGGCTAGTGTAGCTCTTCATAAACATAGCAATGCTTTGGTAGACGTTCTGCCACCAGAAGCTGATTCAAGTATTTCAATGTTGCAAGCGGGTACTTATTTATTACTTATTTATTAATTAACGAAAAGTACGACGATATTGTTTCATTTATTATTTTTATTTACAGACGAGAAGCCTGATATTCAATACAGCGACATTGGAGGTATGGACATGCAGAAACAAGAGATTAGAGAAGCTGTAGAACTACCTCTAACTCATTTCGAATTGTACAAGCAGATCGGAATTGACCCACCAAGGGGTGTCTTAATGTACGGCCCCCCTGGGTGTGGTAAAACTATGCTTGCAAAGGCTGTAGCCAGACATACTACAGGTATGAATTATATTTTCAGGATGTCTAAATGAAATAAGCTAACTTGGCGATTAATATGTTTCAGCTGCGTTTATTCGCGTAGTAGGATCAGAATTTGTACAGAAATATTTGGGCGAAGGGCCGCGAATGGTCAGAGATGTCTTCCGTTTAGCCAAGGAAAATTCTCCCGCTATCATTTTCGTTGATGAAATCGATGCTATAGCCACGAAGAGATTCGATGCCCAGACTGGTGCTGATCGTGAAGTGCAGCGTATTCTTTTGGAATTGTTGAATCAAATGGATGGTTTTGATCAGACCACTAATGTTAAAGTTATAATGGCCACGAATAGGTAAAACCCTCACCTTCTTTTTTCTTTTTTCTTTTATATTAAAAATAGACGTAGTTACACTGACTTGTCTTTTTCTTTTAGGGCTGATACCTTAGATCCTGCATTATTACGTCCCGGCCGATTAGATCGTAAGATCGAATTTCCTCTGCCGGATCGTCGTCAGAAACGTTTGATTTTCTCAACAATCACTGCGAAAATGAACTTAAGCGAAGAGGTGGATCTCGAAGATTACGTGGCACGGCCGGATAGAATTTCTGGAGCTGATATTAACGCGATTTGCCAGGAAGCAGGAATGCACGCGGTTCGAGAGAATCGGTACATAGTCTTGGCGAAAGATTTTGAGAAGGGTTACAAGAATAACATTAAGAAAGACGAATCAGAACACGAATTCTATAAGTAATCAGGAGGGAAGCATATTGATATGCGTCGTTTACATTTTATGGCTACATATGTATTTGCAAGTTCATGTATTGCTGAAAATCTAATAATCAATATACGTTTACACAATTTATGTCTTATTAATTGCACGTTCTATTAGTCTTGCGCCCCGAACGTAAATTATAAATGATCAATTATTTGAAAGTACGAATGATCAATTATTTAAAAAAAATGTACAGATCCGAATGGTGTACAGAAAAGTTTATTGCAATAATTAATATGTTTTAAAAATATAAAATAAATTACTTTGTAAAGAAATTTGGTAAAAAAATAGATATGTTTTTTTTACAGATTGTTGAGATAATAAAAATACCACGTGAAATTAGTCAAAATTACTCTAGTTTTTTTAACGATCAAATGATGACAAACATTATCGTGATCGTCCATCACGAAATGTTGTAAAATGGAGTTTCATCGATGTTTAAAAAGATATAATTAATTTGCTGCCAGATACGGTGAAAGATATCTCTGTATATAGAAGAAAAGTGATTTATTTTTATTTATTTAGAAAATCATATATTTTTCGTCGACTGACATAGGGATCGTAATCATAACCTAAACGATAAACAGTAAACAGTATCTTTTACAATTTTTTTAATATATCTCGAAAGTATTGAATTTGAATAGTGTCACAAAATTTGATTACAATGAATCTACCACGAATATTAATAGTAAGCACCGAAAAAGGAAAAGCTAATGAAATTGCTACGAGTAAGTCGCAACTTAAACATCTTTGCGATTTTAACATCGATTTAAGGAATCTGATAAATTAATTTTTTTTTTTTTAACAAATGTTTGAATAAAAATTGTTTTGCATTTTACTTAATTTTATTTTGCTTCATTTTATTTCATTTTATTTCATAGATATTGGAGGAGAAAAATTATCCAACCAAGATCATTTTGAATATCATTTGTGGAATATCCAAAACAAATATTACAAAACCCAGGTGTTAATATGTGTTACGGAAAATCCTTCTTCAGATATTCCAATCGATGGTGTAGAAGCATTGATCGTACATCACAATCCACAGGCAGTAAGATACTTAACTTTAAAAAAAAAGAAAGAACTTCCAACGGAGCGAATAATTTTCAACAATGATTTCCTTAGGAAACTGCAGAACAAGATTTAAAAGAATGGTCACCTCTGATTACTTCTTTGACAGAAGCTGAAGTACTATTATTTTCTTGTAATTTTGTAACAGATGGTGTTATTAGGGATAAAGGTATATGAAAATAACAATTCATATATAAGCTGTATAAAATTATGGAACATTAAGCATGTGCTTAGTATATTTCAGTGATAAAATGGTGTCTGCAAAACAGATTCGAGCTAATCGAATTAAACAGACCCGATGTAGATGCTTCGGAAGCTGATTCAGAAAATAACAAATACGGTATCGAAAGGATTATCGAAGCTTTACATGCTCATATGTGGCCAAACATGATACTCAAAGGTTTTCAAGAAAAATTATCCTTAAACCTAGATTTTTAAATATTGTTCGATAAGCATAACTATAGACGAAGCTTGAATTTCATTCACAATTGATTTGATTTTTTAAGGCACACCAGACATAGAAGAACAAAATGCTGACATAAATGAAGTTGAAGAGCAATTTGAAAACATTGAATTGAGTCAGGATTCTACGGAAATTTTACCAATGGAGAACATGTTAGGTCGGTTGAAGGAAAATTTATTAAAAAGAGTTTGTCACGGCTCGTACAAATGATTTCTTTCAGATGGAATTATGGGCGAAGAGAATGCAGACTTTGGCGAACTGTTTAGTCAATTGAGAGCTATGAAAGAACACGCGGCGTTACTACCGACTAACCAAAGACGAATAGCAGCCGAACAATTAGTTACTGCTTTTTGGAAAGCAATGGGCGGTGATCCATCAGAAATGGAAGATTAATTTGCGTATTAATTGTACAATGCGCTCGTACGCATGTTAGAAACGCGCAACTTTTCGACGATATCTTTTTTTATATATATATATATATATATATATAATATATAGATAAAAAAAAATATATATATATATATATATATTATAATTTTTAAGCAAACAGCAGCAAGAAAGTCATTACGAGTAGCTAATTGTGAAATATTTGAACGTAACAACGTTAAACCATTAAGTAAATATAAGAACAAAACGAAAAGACATAACGTTGCATGTGTAAAATATATAGTTAAATGTCGTGCAAATGTTTTATAGTAGAACTCGTCGAATCTTTTACGAATTGTTACTAATTAAAACTTATAATTTCATTATAGATATTAAATTAAGTAAGATACAAAATNCGAAACGTTTGTCCCTTGACGATAGGTAATCCCTATAAAAAATCGTGTTCAGATTCCAAACCCTATCTACCCTTCCTTTCCGCTGTTTCCTGAATCGTTATAAATCAACTGATCCCGATATTTATAAAATATATATTTTATCTTAAACATTATATTCATATGAAAATTATTTAAATTGTAGGCTAGAGCTTGAGTTGGGAATTAAAAAACAACAAGATGGAACAGGAGTGTCAAACGAGTACGGAGAGAACTTTAATTCGGCTGTATGCTATCCATCACCGAATCATCAACAGCAACAGATGCTGTATCGTCAGCAACCCACTGTTTTACAAGTATATATTTTTATTTTGTCTTTTATCTCGTAATGGCTTGTCTTTGACTTTCTTTTATTTAATGATGCGACAAAGACGTTAAATGAAACGTAACATATTTTTGTAAATACGTAACATATATTCACACAAAATATGAANATTTTCATTTGTAAGTACAGATCCGTGTGAAAAAATGTGAAACCGTAGAGCAATGAAATGTTTCAAATATTTCTCGATTCAAATAACTATCGAACCGAACAAAATATAATTTGACGATTGTTCCTACGTTCATTCCTCGTATATTGGCATCCTTGGTTTCGCCGAATCGGCGAGCGTCTATAGTTGTCGGCCTGCCGTTTGACTAAAATGTCTGACGCTTTTCTCGCAGTGGCTCCGTTTGATTTGGACGAACACAGAAACAGAACAGTGGAATTAAAAATAATCGTAGAAACGAAAAATCCTGTTTGCGAAGTTAATGATAATTGGCCCTTTTTATCGCGGACAACATGTACTCGTCGGTTACTTAGCACTCGACATGAAGTAAGTTCTCGTAACGAACCAACAACACTATACCCAGTGATATTTGGTTTCTCTTTTAATATACTTTTACAATTTCTATATATTTGGCTGGGTAGTGAACGTTTCGTAAAAAAAATTCCACCGAAAATAAGGGTGTTCGAAGTAACCTTACGAAACATATCCGAGTATTGGACGCTTGAATCTCTGTTACATTAATCGAGATATTCACGATAAAAACATGCTTCGATGATTTGAACGATTCATTGTTTTAATGTTTTTTACCTGTCCGTTGAATCAGTTTTGAAATTGCTTTTATGTAATTATTAATCGAAACTATTATCGACGATCGTGCACATTGTATAATTGTGCCTGTGCTACTTCTTAAATAAAGTTCTCGCGTGTATATGTGGGTGTGTTTGCGTCTAAAGTGCATTGTTCGTATTTTGTGCGAAAGTGAGTACTCCTGTTTTTTCAATTTAAAAAAAAATTTTTTTTCTTTTTTTTTTTTTTTCTTTTTTTTTCTCTTTCTTTTTAATATTAATAAAACATACGATGTGCAAGAATGAAAAAGTTGTTACCACTGTCTCGATGCAATTCCCTTTAAACATTTGAGTTATAATTGGCGTACAAGAGGATCACAATTTCATTGAATAGAAGCATAAATTATATGTGTTTTATTTTGTAGAATCTGATATATATTAAGCATGAGAAATAAACCTTTTGTTGACGCTTGTAATATTCATTTAAAGAATAATCGTATGCATGATAAAGTAACGGTTTGTCAATGACAGAAACAGACGTAGTCGATCCTCCTTAAGGTAAATTTTTATATCCCGTAGTTTATTCTTAGAATAATTTTTCATTTTATCGTATTTCTTTTATCGTGATACGATTTTGTACGTAGAAGAACCGGAAAAAAAAAATATTAACACAATGTCGCAATCAGAAGATGCTTATGCTCCAGAGGAACCAACACCAGACATTCCGATATCTTTGCTCGATATACAAATGCCAGAAACACCAGAAAGTACAAAAGGTCAAGCTAGCGACGGAGACACGCCCAGATTGGAGAGTCCTAAGTTGCTTAAACCTGTGTTAGGAAAAGTGCAAGCCAAAAAGAGATTGATGGCATTTGCCAATAAATTTAACGTGCTACCAAAAGTCCAGAACAAATCGAATCTGCTCCAAGCGCAATCTACCAAAGTTTCTAAATCTAAAAGTATGTCAGGCGACAATGGGAAATCTTTGCAAAACGATTCCAGCATAGGGTTAAATGTAGACTCGGACTCTATGCAGTTTCATAATCGTCATTCAAGTACTAGTAAATCGAAAAAGAAAACAGGTATTGTTCAATGGGTTTAATTTATAGATTTCTTGGTATTTAGATTAAAAAAAAAAAAATGTATTTTGTAATAATTCAACGATAACGTTATACAGAAGAAAAGATATTGGCTATCGAAGAAATTAGAAGGGAAGAATCGAAAAGTAAAATGTTATTGGCAGAAGCTATGGCTGCAGGTACTTAACGACACGATATTTTTAATTAAAATCAATTGCTGGCAATAAATAGATTATCTTGCAGCTAATTTAGAAGAAGAGAACTCTGGAAACAGGAATGGACAAAATTTATTGGAAAATGTAAAGATTATGAGAGAAAGAAGCAGACAAGATGAAGTTAGTGTTTCTCATAAAAGTGCTTCGAAATCGTCGATAGAAAGTAAATATTCCGAAAGGTATAAAAACATTTATCGTTTTTATATAATTAACAGTCTTTTCGTTTTTCGCATGCTTAAATAACGTGAAAAAAATCTTTTTAAGAAAGCGGTATAGCAGAGATGAACGAAGAGATAGCATCGGTAAAGAATCGAAAGATTGCAACGGTAGCAAAGAACGATATTATAAAGTTTCTCACGACAAAGAACAACGTAGAAAAGATAAAGATAAAAAAGATGATAGAGACAAACGGGACGATAGTAATAAATATGAAGAGAATAGAGATAGAAAGGATGACGAAAGAGATAAAAAGGATAACGAAAGAGACAAGTGGGAGGATGTCCGTGAAAAGAAGGGAGTAAAAGGAAAGAGGGAGAGTTTTAGGGAAAAGAAAAGTGATTCACAGGAGAGAACTGAAGTCAAGGATAGAAAAGAGAAGGAGAAGGATAAAGATAAAGCAAAAGAGAGGGATACCATGAATTCTTCATCGTGGGTGGAACTAAAAAAGTATGGTATAACAATAGACGATGTTATCGACATTAGAAAACGTGATTTCACGGAACGATCGACAAAAAATAGGTTTGTTGGTATTTTAAAAATAATTACTCATATTGGTTACATTTTTTCTTATATATTAAATAAATATTCGAAAAACATACGAATTACAGAACTGCAGAGGACTATCTGTGTCACTTCGAGCAGATGTTAATGGTAAACGATTGTCGTTTAAAACGTTACGCCTTTGTTGCCGAAGGGCTCGACGGTCCTAAAGAATACCCTCCTGAATCGATAAGAGTAACCAAACGAGGAAGGCCTCAATTGTTTTATTCTGAAAATCCTCGTATGTCTCTCTTTATCAATCATCAACAGATCCTTCAAGCCGTTACTACCGATCACCGTGAAAAGATGCGAGAGATATGCGAAGCAGATTTTATACGGTATATCAAAATATTTTTTATCTTGTCAATTTTCCTTTACCCATTCAGATCCTAACAATTCTAGAGATAATGGAGAAGAAGGAGAAAAGCCTCAACGTATACGTAATTGGTATCCAAAAACTGGCATGTGTAAGTCTAGTGAAATTATCAAATGGCACGTACCCATCAACGTACAGCTACCTAGATCGAAATGGGATAGCGAAGACGAGGACGGGTTGTCCAATGAAATCGAGAAAGAAGAAAGTGAAGTGAAATCGAGTAACATTGCTTCGGAACAAGGTAAAGATTTCGTATATTTTATTTATTTATTTATTTATTTATTTTTTTTTTTTTCTCAAATTCAGATGAGTAGAATTAATGTACGAAATTTGTTTCAGAACCGGAAGAATTTTCTTCACGGTTAAATATGATGGAAGAGGATAACAACGAGAAGAAAAAGATCAAGGAAGATGAAGCTTCTGATGTTAAAATAGTGGATGACAATAGACAAACGGCGTCTCCTTTGTTGCAGTCTGAAGGGAACGAAAAATTAGCATCTGAGTACGAACAGTTCATGAAGATGGTATGCAGCGATATTCCCATGTCGAAGGAGTTCTCCCCTAAACCGACTAAACCCCCTGCCTCTACGTTAAGTTATCACGAATTTAACATAGAAACCAACTTACCGGAAGACAATAATTACCCGTTCGTGGAGCATAGCATATCTGGAAAGTCTGATAAGAGCGACACGAATAAAGTGGAAGAAAAATACAAAGCTAACGAAAGTCGACAGAATTTGGAGAAAAGTTCGAAGATTGAGGACGATCGGATATCGTCAAGTAGTTCTCACATTCAGGTTCAGGACTGTATAAACGTAGAGAGTAAAGATATGTGCGATAAAGAGGAATCGGAAGACTCCAAATCGATACCCAGCGATTGGGAGAACGTTCAAATTAAAGTGGAACGGATGAGCGACGAGAATTCTGACTCCAGAGAAACGAGAAAGAAGAGACGAAAAAAGGTGACCTCCAGCAGCAGCGAGTCGTCCAGTTCATCGAGTTCGTCCGACTCCGAGGAAGAAGTCAAAAGAAAAAAGAGAAAGCGAAAATCGTCGAACAATTCAGATTCATTTTCCGATTCGGACAGCAGTGATAGCAGCAGTAGCAGCAGCGATTCATCCAGTTCCGATCATAAACGGAAGAAGAGAAGGAAGAAGAAACGAAAAGCTGAGAAACGGAAGAAAAAAGCGAAACGAATAGCAAAGGCGAAGAAGAAGAGGAGAAGAAAAGTGAGTTCTGACTCCAGTAGCAGCGATTCGTCTGACGAGAGAAGGAAGAAGAAAATCTCGAGTAAAAAATCCAAACAGAAGAAGAAAGAATACAGCGCTAAACAGGACAACAATGAAGATATAGTAAAGGCGATACAAAAGTCGCCTTTGGAATCTTTACCGGAGAACGCGAAGTTGATACGGTCGCAGGTTTCGCTGAAGAAGATCAAAGATGAGGCGAAAGTCGAAAGTAGGAAAAGGTCGATAGAGAAACACGATATTTGGAGCAAGGAACAGGAGCTAGTCAGAAAGGTTATTACCGACAGTAGTGTGTCCAGCAAAGCTCACAAAGACGAAGAAAAAAGGAGTAAACCGGACGAACGATACTTGGAAGAGTGGGAAATGGAACCTGTGATCATATCACAGAAAGGAGAGAAACTATCGAAGAACGGGGTTGAGAAAATAGAAAACGTTGAATTAGACAACATTCGGAAGATGGAAAGGAAGGATGAACGTGGCAAGAAGGAGGATAAAAACAAGAAAGACGAACGTTTTAAAGAGCGAAATTCAAGCATCAGCAAGGAAATCATACACGGAAGTTTGAAGATGGAGGAAGACACCGAAGGGAGGAAGAAGCGAAAAAAAGATAAAGAAAGGAAAAACAGTAGCGAATTTTTAGATGACTGGGAAAAAGAGAGCGAACGTATGACCCAGCAGATGATACAGGATGAAATTAAGCTCTCGAAAAAATTAGACAAGCAGAAGAAAGAGAAATGGGGAGAGACTGAATTCGATACATTGAATGTACCATCGTTGACGCAGCTTGAAAGGGAAGTGAGTAAAAGACAGCTACTGGCTGACGAGTGGGAGGTCGATAGTCTGGAAGCTGTACCTGATCTGATGATCGGTAAAAAGAAATCTGCTCGTACCTCGAAAAAATTAGAAAAAGAGGTTCGATATGACAAGAAAACGGACACATATATTTCTATAGAAAAGGAGACTTTGAAAGAGTGCAAAAGAAGACAAGATAGATTATCAGCGATGAGAATCTGGGAGGAAGAACAAGAGGAAGGAGAGAGGGAAGCTATGATGCTCATGGAACAAAAGAAAAAGAGGAAAAAAGATGACTGGGACATTGAAGAGGAGTCGTTTCTGCGAGAAAAAAGTGATAGAAATGATAGCATAGATAGCAGCATCCCTACGATCGACAGCATTCGCAAGGAAGTAAGTTCGGTGAGCAAAGATGCGGATGTATCGATGAAAGATGATGTTATTGCTACTAAAAAATGCAAAAAGAGTCGGTGGGACATAGCGTCACAGTCTGAAGAAAAAATCGAGCTGAAAGCTCCAGTTATGTGGGAGGAAGAGTGCGTAGAATGGACGAAAGTAAACAAATTCGACCGCAAGATAGACAGGGTATCATTAGAACATTGCGATCCAATGTTGGCTAAGACAAAGATAAAAGACGAGGATGTTTGCATGGTTGAACAACAATCAAGGAAGTCGACATCCAAACATTCTGCAAGTTCAGACATCATTAACATGTTCCCTAGAAAATCTCAAGACGTAGATCTGTTGGAATCATCCTGGACTTCGGAAGAGCACACTAGAAGTAAATCGCGAATGAGAAGCTTAGACAGTAGTTTGCAGAGAGATGTGTTCTTCGATAACACCAAGGAACTGACGCCTGGGAAGGAACAACGTACCGCTGAACATTTGAAGGATATGTTTGAGATAGATGTGAAGTTAACGAAGACAAATGTGGAATTGTACAGTCCTAGTTCTCCAGCTGCGTCTCAGAAGTCTGATGAGGTATGTTCTTGTATAAGTTGAAATACATTTATTCGAATTAATACTGATTATATAAATAAATGTTCTTTCTTCCTTTCAGGACATGGAAGCTTTCGACGATAGTCACGTAAGTTCCTTAAACCTGAAGGAGGATCTCCCTCAGGAAAAGCCAAAGAAGGAAACTCTTATCAAATCCGATGAAGAATCTATTCCCAATATACCTCTCCAGATAAAATATCGAGATGGCAAGTATGCGAAGTCTACAGTGACAAAGGAAGAGTTTGAAGAAATGTTAGAAGCACAGCAGACAGAAGATGAGGCTCTTCAGAAGGCATTCGACGTGAAAACTTCTGAAAACTCGCTCGATCTTCCAATCAATGAATTATGTCCTACCACTAATTATAAACCCCTACGAATGGATATATTCGCGGAGTATGAATCCGATGAATCGCGTGGAAAATTAAGCAACAAGAGTTACGAGGCAGTGTCTTCATCTGCCAGCACAAAAGGCGAAGAAGAAGTTGAACAAAAGGAAGGAAAACCAGCTCTTAAGTTAATCCCTAAACAGCTGTTAGTCAGGCGAAACAACGATCGTGTAAAGACAAAATTGATCTCAGACGATCCTATACAGCATGCTGCGGCTCTGTTAACCATCCAGAAGAAGCTTCGAGAGTCGCACGCTGCGAGGAATGAAATTAAGAAAGTCTCCTGCGGAGAACCTTCCACTGAATTCAAGATTGAGTGCGAAAAGACGATTAACATAGAGCCACCGATCACTGAGGTTGTTCCTACGGAACAGACTACCATAACGGATGTTAAGGTGGACTCCAAGGATTTATCGATAACCGTGAAGACCTCGATTACCACGAAATCGGAATCACCGAGAGCGGTGAAGCTGGATTTCGAGGAGTACAAATCTGGCGACAAAGCAGCAAAAATAGAAGAATTTAGAAAGTCTAGACCACCGAGCAGTAAAGATGTTAGCGACGCGGAAAGTCAAATAAGGTCACCGAGTAGAGAACAGAAGAAGAAGAGTCCTAGTAGGAAAGAAAACAGAGAGGATAAACGGATTAATGATCGTACCAGGGAAAAGAGGGAAAAGAAATTCGATGATAGAGAAAGAGAGGATAGAAGGGACAGTAGGAGTTCGAAACAGGAGTATGGAGAAAGCAGGAGAAGGTCTAGTCCTTCCGGTAGTCGCAATAAGAGGAGAAGAAGCATTTCTTGGGAACGGGAAGGAAGTCGTAGCGAGAGCCATAGTCGTAGTTGGAGTAGAAGTAGAAGTAAAAGTCCAAAGAGGAAAGAGGAATCGCTTGCGGGTTCTTCTAGCAGAGAAAAACGATCAAATAGAATAGATGAGGATAGATCTGGCAGATCTAGAATGGATGATAGAAGAGAAAGATCTACGAGAAGTCCTCGATCTAGCACTGCCTCGTATAACAAAGGTTACATTTTCTTTTTTTATTTAGTGTTCACCTTATTTTTTGTTCTTCAACCCTCATAACTTTATATCGTTAATTATTGTTTATAGATCATTTTAAGAAGCATGGATCTGGTAAAGGAGACCGGGATGAGTGGAGTAGAAGGAAATACGATTGCATGGAAAGAGAAAAGGATGGTAGATCGTACGAACCAATAGATGTATTAAGAGAGAGGAACGTAGATTCTGACAGACACAGAGATGGTAGATTTCGTGGCGATGAACCAGATCGATCCATGTGGTCGTACGAATCAGAGAATATTATCCGGGATGGTAACGAGTCTTTGGACTCTTATCCGAATGGCCAAGATTTGGATCTTGATTACGAAGAGAAAGCGTATTACAGGGATGATAGTATCGAAAGGGATATCATGGAGGGTCCTTTCCGCTCCTCATCAAAGTTCAAACACAGGTACCGTTAATAATAATATTTATTGTAGGAGAAAAAGAGTCGGTCGATCGGATTGTCTAAACCGGGATTTGAATTTGAATCTTTTTGCTTGGTGGGCGATTGCTTTAAACATTAAGCTATTCAGAACCGACCGGCAATTCTTCTTCTCCTGGTCGTTAATAAACGTAAACAGAGCAGAATTGCTGCTTACATTATTATTATTAATAAAAATAATTAGTAATAGTAAAAAAAAATATACTAAAAGAACTATGTTACTTGTTTCAAAAGAAAAAGGTCCAGTATGAGAAGAGACAGACAGTGGGAAAAAGAACGAGAACCGTTAGATCTAGATAGACACGGACACGTTCGAAGAGCAGAGAAACTACCCCCGTCTAGAGGTCGATCTTCACCACGTCTAAGAAGATCACCACCTAGATCATCCCATGACCGCTTCCGGCGTGGATCTAGATCGCGATCAAAGTCGTGGTCAAGATCAAGATCACGGTCCAGGTCAAGATCCAGATCCAGGTCGCGTTCTCGATCAACGTCGAGGTCTCGATCCATGATGCGATCAAGGTCGAGATCAAGATCCAGATCAGGATCTCGATCGAGGACTAGGTCTACCTCGGGATCCAGAATGAGGAGTCCGGATCGTTTACGAATGACGGATAGATTACGATCTTCTAGGTGAATTTTTGCTTAAATAATTTATTGCAATTAGTTGTTTCCTGTGTTGGATAGTCGGTAAGCAAATCTTACTGTCAATTCAGATCACCCTCTGTGGAACGAGGTAGAGTCAGCGAAAGTTCAAGGGAAAGGAAGGATGAACACGATAATATGAACCTAGATAGCTGTGCCGAGAGAGGTAGACGAATAGAGACGATTGTACAGTCCATGTCCGGATTGCCGAGGGACTCGTCCGTGTTAGACTCGCAAATGCACATCGGTGACAATATGGAGACGGTCGGAGCGAGTTTCCAATATTCAACTGAGAACGAAGTTGGAAACGAGTACTATTATACAGAGAATAACTTGACCTATCCGCCGCGTATCGATGACTCGGCTACGAGTTCTCCGAAACGTTTGTCCCTTGACGATAGGTAATCCCTATAAAAAATCGTGTTCAGATTCCAAACCCTATCTACCCTTCCTTTCCGCTGTTTCCTGAATCGTTATAAATCAACTGATCCCGATATTTATAAAATATATATTTTATCTTAAACATTATATTCATNTGTTTGTTAGAATTATTTTTGAACATAACATTTATCCGCGGCTATCCAGTTCTCTAGCGGNTTGTAGGCTAGAGCTTGAGTTGGGAATTAAAAAACAACAAGATGGAACAGGAGTGTCAAACGAGTACGGAGAGAACTTTAATTCGGCTGTATGCTATCCATCACCGAATCAGCAACAGCAACAGATGCTGTATCGTCAGCAACCCACTGTTTTACAAGTATATATTTTTATTTTGTCTTTTATCTCGTAATGGCTTGTCTTTGACTTTCTTTTATTTAATGATGCGACAAAGACGTTAAATGAAACGTAACATATATTCACACAAAATATGAAACAGGTAGGCAACGTGTTGCAAGTGGTACCTGCAGACTTCAACGGGGTGCCGACAGCACGTAGAGAGCCGACAAATTCTACATCGGCACCGATCGTACGAGGTTCCAGCCAAGTAGTGCGCGTAGGTAATGTTCTTCAAGTTGTACCAACGTCGTTGGACTGGAGCGGCGGGCAGCCCTCGTCGGTCGATCAATCCGGAGGGATGATGTACACCGCGACAGTCCCTCAACCTTCTCCAGTTCCTTCAGTCCCTATATCTGTACCTGTTCCAGTTCCTGTCCCTATGCCTGTGCCGGCAGTTCCTCCTGCTATGAGCTCATCAACGCCAGTTTCTACTTTGTCTCCGGTTCCATTGTCTCTTTCCGTTCCTGTTCCTGTCCCTGGTCCAGTCCCTCTTCCGGTAACGCAGACAACGTTCCCCAGAACAGAAGTGGCACCGCAGAGTAAGTGAACAAAGATTTAGACTTTCTTCTTATGCATACACATTGTCGAAGCGTGCAAATAATTATTTAATCGATTAATCGATAGAAGTGTCAGTTCAGCCAGTTTATAATTACGAGGCTATCCTGGAGACTCGCCGAAAGGAACAGGAAGAACGTAAAAGACTGCGTGAGATTAGGAGAAAGGAGAAGGAACGTAGGCGAATCGAGCGAATTAATCGTCGTGCTCTCCGACTATTAGAAAAAAGTAACATCCGCCAATCGGAGGACGCGAGTCAGCAGAAGAGCTCTTCCTTGGACCCGTCTGTCTTGAAGGCTCTTCGAGAGAGTGAAGAGCAAGTCGACGCGGAGGAGCAACAAACTTCCGCTGTTATTTCTGAGAAAGAGGAAGAAGCACCGGCAGTCGCATCTTGTGCTCCCACGGAGGAGGAGGAGGTACCCGTTGAGGAGGACGAGGAAGAAGAAGAGGAAGAAGAGGCCGAGGTGGAAGATGACGAGGAGGATGAAGAAGAAGCGGAAGACGACGAGGAAGAAGAGGAAGAGGACGAGGAGAAATCGAAAGTAAACAAATTGAAAAACGAAGTCGATGAAGCAATCGCGACAACAGCGACGTTGGATGAAACGAATAAAGTCCAAGTAGAAACGGAGCTCAAAGAATGGCTGGAGTTACCTCCACCGCCTTTGAAAGGAATCTTGGTAGCGTCAGGTTTCAGGTACGTGATCGTTTATATTTTTTATAAAACGAAGAAATTATTTGCTGCTCTTAAAACATTAATATATAAATGTAAATATATTTCAGAAGGACCTCGGTTCCTAATGGTAACCTGGATGATCTATCCACTCCTGAAAATGAAAGCGGAGACAACACAGACAAAGAGGGAACGGAAGCGGATAGGAATGACTTCAGCAAGGAAGAAGTTGGCGAGAATAAGTCAGGCAAATCGAGGATTCAAGCGAAGAAATCTAAATCCTCTAAACTGAGCAAGTGGAAACAAAGGAGTAAAAAGTCTGTACAATTTGCGGATGGTATTAAGCCTGGAGAAGGTACCAGTCCTAGTGGCGGCGAAGGAGATATGCCTTCTCCTCCTCCGCCTACTTCCTCGACTACTCGTGGTGGAGTTCGTGATATTCGAAGATCCAGTTCTAGGAAGAGCAGAAAGCAAGAGAAGAGAACACGACCTCCAAAAGCAAAGAAAAAAGTGAAGGTTAGTTTTGTTTTAAATACATAAATTTAATAGTTTTTATCAACTTCTTCGAATCAAAGCTTAATTGGTTATATTTGTTAGGTAAAAATCATAAAATTGAAAAAGCCTCGTGTCACACCATTGACGGCGATGATGATGGACGATTCGGATGAATTGGATGACCGTTCTCCACCACCGCCACCTCCAGGATCTCCTCCACCGCCTCACCTTTGGCCGAGCTACCTTTCCGCTTATAATGCTAATAATCGTACCAGCGAAGCACAGTCAACAACTACAGTTCCGAGCACAGTTCAGGCTCCTCCGCCGCCTACTCCGTTGCCTCTTTTAGTTCCACCTCCTCCTTTGAATTACACGATACAACCTTGCAGCAAGGCGTAAGGTTTTCTTTTTTTTATATTTTAGGTAACATCATTTTACGCTAATGTGTAACAATTTTAGGTATTAAGCTTGTAAAATGAAGGCTATATGAACATTTATTTCTCCATGGGGAGATAGGAAAAAAAAAAAAAAAGAAAAAAATAGTGAGGGACAATTCGTGGATGTGGTCTTAATATAAAAACTTTGTGAGATCGTTGGAACATTACGCGAGACTTAGACGAGAAAAATAAAAAAAAGTAATGTATTATTATTAGTGACAAATTCATCGACTGTTTGCTTTTTGTAAATAGCTTCATTCTTCGTGACACAATTATTAATCGCCCTCGGAACGAACAGAGTTCGTGTACGACGAGTGTTCCATTGCGTCCACGTCTCGACAAATTCGCGTTGCGTTCATATATTTTTCGATACGAAAAAAAAAAAAACAAATAGCCGAGAAAAAAAATGATGGAAGTCAGAGGTACGATGCAAAATTGTAATGCATGTCACGAGTGTAATTTATACGGGGAACTCGAAGAATCGATTGTTAATAGCGGTTGCATTGTCGAAGGTGTAAGGTACCAGTAAGAGAGGTGAATTTATCATTGTATATTTTACTTTTGTAGTTTACTGATTATCTTCGATTTAGGCGTAGTTTTAATGAAAAAAAAGGGTCTTGATGCAATTTCTTTCTCT